>SJYA01002160.1:0-43584 GCA_006410615.1 Neotragus moschatus | reverse complement strand
TAAGTTAAATAAGCAGGGTGACAATATACAGCCTTGACATACTCCTTTTCCTATTTGGAACCAGTCTGTTGTTCCATGTCCAGTTCTAACTGTTGCTTCCTGACCTGCATACAGATTTCTCAAGAGGCAGGTCAGGTGGTCTGGTATTCCCATCTCTCTCAGGATTTGCCACAGTTTATTGTGATCCACACAGTCAAAGGCTTTGGCATATTCAATAAAGCAGAAATAGATGTTTTTCTGGAATTCTCTTGCTTTTTCCATGATCCAGCAGATGTTGGCAATTTGATCTCTATTTCCTCCGCCTTTTCTAAAACCAGCTTGAACATCTGGAAGTTCACGGTTCACGTCAGACCCGGTTACTCCGGGTACCGCGCAGACTTACTTGGGTTCTGGTGAGTTCAGCGCGTGCTTGGATCTGGATACCTTGAGCTTTGGGTAGCGGAAACCCGCTACAGCACCTATTTGAGTCTCGTGTCAATTTGGTTGGTGCTCCAAGTGACTTCGGACTTCCCTGGTGGCTCAGACGGTAAAAGCGTCTGCCTATAATGAGGGTGCCTATAATAAGATTCTGCCTATAATGACAGCGCAGGAACCGCCGAGAGGAGCCACCCCGTTTCCGAGGTCAGGGGTGGCGGCTGGGAGGAGCCACCCCGCGTTCAAGGCGAGGGTTGAGGGCTGGGAGGAGCCACTCCATGTCCAAGACCAGGGGCAGCGGCCGGGAGGAGCCACCCTACGCCTGAGACCAGAGGCGGCGCCCGACGCCAGAGGAACAACCTAACATCCAAGGAGCTGTGGCTGCGCAGGCGCAGGAAGGCCTAGAAGAGCTATTCTACATTGAAGGTCAGGAGGAGAAATATCAATAACCTCAAATATGCAGATGACACAACCCTTATGGCAGAAAGCAAAGAGGAACTAAAGAGCCTCTTGATGAAAGTGAAAGAAGAGTGTGAAAAAGCTGGCTTAAAACTCAGCATTCAAAAATCCAAGATCATGGCACCTAGTCTCATCACTTCATAGAAAATAGATGGGGAAACAATGTAAATAGTGAGAGACTTTATTTTCTTGGGCTCCAAAATCAGGGCAAATGGTGACTGCAGCCATGAAATTAAAAGATGCTTGCCCCTTGGGAGATCTCTGACAAAAGTAGACACCATATTTAAAAACAGAGACATTACTTTGTCAATAAAGGTCCATCTAGTCAAAGCTATGACTTTTCCAGTAGTCCTGTATGGATGTGAGAATTGGACCATAAAGAAGGCTGAGCACCAAAGAAATGATGTTTCCAAATTGTGGTGTTGGAGAAGACTCCTGAGAGTCTCTTGCATTGCAAGATCAAACCAGTCAATCCTAAAGAAAATCAACCTTGAATATTCATTGGAAGGACTGCTTCTGAAGCTGAAGCTCCAGTACTTTAGCCACTTGATGAGAAAGGCTGACTTATTAGAAAAAACCCTGATGCTGGGAAAGATTGAAAGCAGGAAGAGAAGTGGACAATAGAGGATGAGATGGTTGGATGGCATCACTGACTCAATGGACATGAGTTTGAGCAAGCTCCAGGAGATGATGAAGGACAGGGAAGCCTGGTGTGCTGTAGTACATGGAGTTGTAAAGAGTCAGACACGACTGAGTAACTAAACAACGAAAAGAAATTGAAAGATATACTGTGTTCTTCAATTGGAAGAATTTATAATGTTAAAATTTATATGCTACACAAAGTGTACTACAGATTTAATGCAATCCCTACCAAAAGACCCATAGCACTTTTCACAAAAGTAAAATAAATTATTCCTAAAATTTGTATGAGCTACAAAAGACACTGAATAGCCAAAATAATCTTGCACATGAAAAACAAAACTTGAGGTATCATGCTGCCTGATTTCAAACTATACAGCAAAGCTACGGTAATCAAAATAGAATGATATTGGCACAAAATATGATACATCATGGAACATAATAGAAAGCTCAGATGTAAACCCTCACACGTATGTCCAATTAGTCTCTGACAAAGGAGGCAAGAATAAATGAGGAAGAAAAGACAGTCTCTTCAGTAAGTGGTGCTGGAAAAACTGGACGGCTACTTGTAAAACAATATTAGAATATTTTCTCACACCATGTACAAAAATAACTCAAAATGGATTAAAGACATAAATGTAAGACCTGAAAAGATAAAACTCTAGAAGAAACCATAAGCAGAACTCTGACATAAATTATAGCAAGATTTTTTTATCTCTCCCCAAAACAAAATAAATAAAAGCAAAAGTAAACAAATGGGACCTAATTAACTTTAAAAGCTATTGTACAGCAAAGGAAACCATTAGTTATCAGGGAGAGGGGTAAGATAGGGATATAGGATTAAAAAATACAAACTAATTACTCCTTGGAAGGAAAGTTATGACCAACCTAGATAGCATATTCAAAAGCAGAGACATTACTTTGCCAACAAAGATCCCTCTAGTCAAGGCTATGGTTTTTCCAGTGGTCATGCATGGATGTGAGAGTTGGACTGTGAAGAAAGCTGAGTGCTGAAGAATTGATGCTTTTGAATTGTGGTGTTGGAGAAGACTCTTGAGAGTCCCTTGGACTGCAAGGAGATCCAACAACTCCATCCTAAAAGAGATCAGTCCTGGGTGTTCATTGGAAGGACTGATGCTAAAGCTGAAACTCCAATACTTTGGTCACCTCATGCGACAAGTTGACTCATTGGAAAAGACCTTGATGCTGGGCAGGATTGGGGGCAGGAGGAGAAGTGGACGACAGAGGATGAGATGGCTGGATGGCATCACCAACTCAATGGACATGAGTTTGGGTAAACTCCAGGAGTTGGTGATGGACAGGGAGGGTTGGCATGCTGCGATTCATGGGGTTGCAAATAGTCAGACACAACTGAGTGACTGAACTGAACTATATATAAAATAAATAGGCAACAATGATATATTGTATAGTACAGGGAAATATATCCATTGTTTTGTAGTAACTTTAAATGGAAGACAATTTATAAAGATATTTAATCACTATGTGTACACCAGAAACTATTATAATACTGTAAATGAAGTGTGTGCTGTGTGTGCATGCATGCGTGCTAAGTCACTTCAGTTATGTCCAGCTCTTTGAGATCCTATGAACTGTAGCCTACCAGACTCCTCTGTCCATTGGATTCTCCAGGCAAGAATACTGCAGTAGTTTGCAAAGCCCTTTTCCAGNAAGATCCCTCTAGTCAAGGCTATGGTTTTTCCAGTGGTCATGCATGGATGTGAGAGTTGGACTGTGAAGAAAGCTGAGTGCTGAAGAATTGATACTTTTGAATTGTGGTGTTGGAGAAGACTCTTGAGAGTCCCTTGGACTGCAAGGAGATCCAACAACTCCATCCTAAAAGAGATCAGTCCTGGGTGTTCATTGGAAGGACTGATGCTAAAGCTGAAACTCCAATACTTTGGTCACCTCATGCGACAAGTTGACTCATTGGAAAAGACCTTGATGCTGGGCAGGATTGGGGGCAGGAGGAGAAGTGGACGACAGAGGATGAGATGGCTGGATGGCATCACCAACTCAATGGACATGAGTTTGGGTAAACTCCAGGAGTTGGTGATGGACAGGGAGGGTTGGCATGCTGCGATTCATGGGGTTGCAAATAGTCAGACACAACTGAGTGACTGAACTGAACTATATATAAAATAAATAGGCAACAATGATATATTGTATAGTACAGGGAAATATATCCATTGTTTTGTAGTAACTTTAAATGGAAGACAATTTATAAAGATATTTAATCACTATGTGTACACCAGAAACTATTATAATACTGTAAATGAAGTGTGTGCTGTGTGTGCATGCATGCATGCTAAGTCACTTCAGTTATGTCCAGCTCTTTGAGATCCTATGAACTGTAGCCTACCAGACTCCTCTGTCCATTGGATTCTCCAGGCAAGAATACTGCAGTAGTTTGCAAAGCCCTTTTCCAGAAGATCTTCCCAACCCATGGATCAAACCCACATCTCTTATGTCTCCTGCACTGGCAGACAGGTTCTTTACCACTAGCGCCACATATACTTCAATTAAAAATACAATAACATAAGAACAAAATAAAATATTCTGAGTGAAATGTGTTGTAACTGAAGGAATAAACAGTACTGTTCTGAGACAGTGGCATGCTTGATGTGCTGGAGGAATAGCATGAAGACCCAATGTGGCTGGGTTGGAGGTAAGGAAAGTAGCCTGGATCTAGACCACACAGAGTTTTATAGAGATTTTTTTTTTTTTTTAAGATAGCTTTTGGTACTATGTAAAGCAAGGGAAGTGGTGCTCAGGACATATAAGAAGATGACAAGGCAAGTTTGGATGTGATCAAAGCATCACAAAACAGAGGTGATAATGAGTTGGATTAACGTTGTAACTGACAGGTCAGATTCTGGATATATCTTGAGGGTGCAAATACCTGGATTTGCCAAAGAACTGAAGGTGAAATGTGAAAGCATGAAGATGAAAGTGTCAATGTTTGCAACCTAATCAACTAAGTAAATGATGATATTCAGTTCAGCTCAGTTCAGTCACTCAGTCGTGTCTGAATCTTTGCAACCCCATGAATTGCAGCACACCAGGCCTCCCTGTCCATCACCAACTCCCAGAGTTCACTCAAACTCATGTCCATCGAGTTGGTGATGCCATCCAGCCATCTCATCCTCTGTCGTCCACTTCTCCTCCTGCCCCCAATCCCTCCCAGCATCAAGGTCTTTTCCAATGAGTCAACTCATTGCATGAGGTGGCCAAAGTATTGGAGTTTCAACTTTAGCATCAGTCCTTTCAATGAACACCCAGGACTGATCTCTTTTAGGATGGACTGATTGGATCTCCTTGCAGTCCAAGGAACTCTCAAGAGTCTTCTTCAACACCACAGTTCAAAAGCATCAATTCTTTGGCACTCAGCTTTCTTCACAATCCAACTTTCACATCCATACATGACCACTGGAAAAACCATAGCTTTGACTAGATGGACCTTTGTTGGCAAAGTAATGTCTCTGCTTTTGAATATGCTATCTAGGCTGGTCATAACTTTCCTTCCAAGGAGTAAGCATCTTTTAATTTCATGGCTGCTATTATTACTGAAATAAACAGGAAGGAAGAAACAGGTCTGGGAGCACTAGGACAAAGGACTGGCATTCATGTACAACATTAGATAATTGAACTTGGAGTTATTGACTGAATGTCAGTGTTTGGCTACTTTTTAGGATATGCAACTTTGGAATTTGGGAAAAAAGTCAAGGCTAGGGATATACATTGGGAAGCCATCAAAGTAAGAAAGCATTTAGAGAAATAGGTCTGGATGTTATCACTTAGGATGCAAGAATAGATAAAGAGAGAGCTAAGAACTAAGTCTAAGCCTGCCGAGCCATAAGTAAAGATTGGGAAGAGGAAAGGATTTTAACAAAGGCACTTGAAAATAAGTGCAAACCAAAAAAGTATGACTTAGAAACCACTTGAAGAAAATATTTCTGAAAGGAGGGAATTTACCAATTGTGCCACATATCTAAGATGGGGGCTGAGATTTGGTCATTGGTTGTAGCAACATGGAGTTGTTTGGTGGTCTTTGCAATTGTGTAAAGTGGTGGGGGCAAAAGCTTGACTAGACTGGAAAAATGGGAGAAATGAAAGTGGACACTGTGAATATAGATAATTTGGTACAAAATGTTGTAACAAAGAAAAGCAGAGAAACTAAGTATTAGGTAGAGGGAAATTTTTGGCCCAGAAAGATTTTTTTAAGATAGGAAATATCTCAAAATATTTTACTGCTAGTAGAAAAGAATAAGTAGTCAAGGGAAACTGATGATTGAAGAAGCAAAGCCTTTGAGAAGATGAGAAGGGATGGGACCTGAGGCACAAGAAGACAAGCTGACTGTAGATAGTAGTAAGGCTCTTTCATAGCAAGTATCTCATAGTAACTTGAGAAAAGGTAGCATTTGCAGGCACAGAGACATGGAAGTGGACAGAGCAGAAGTCAGTGCATTGAAAGAATGGGAAGTAGTTTAGTTAGGCTGGAGCCTAACATGTAAGGAGAACATGTCAGATGGATGAATGACACCTTCAGTTAATCAATTCAAAAAGAGTTGTGAGATGCTAATCTTATATGATCATGACTTGTGTTTGAAAGAACTACCTAGAGGGATTTCCCAATGTGCTTCATCTCAAAGTAGCAGAAATGTGATAACTGTACAGCCTCCAAACATGTCTGCTTTAAATAATAATAATGCAAAATACACACCATGTGTTAGGCTTTACTCTAAGCATTTTGTATATTGTAGCCCATTTAATTCTTACAACCAACCTGGGGGAAAGCACTGTCATTTTTAAATTTGAGAAATAGGAAAGTGAGACACACAGAAGTTAAAAATCTTACCTGAGGTCACATAGCTAGCGAATAGCAGAGCTGAGACTTCAACCCAAGGATCCCAATACAAGAGGCCATGTTCACAATCATTTGCTGTATTACCCTTTGATCCAGAACCACTTCAAAGTATAAATTCTGTTAAACTTTTTTTTAACTTAAGTTCGTTAATATTCATTCCTTTGTTGAATGACCCATACCACGTTTGTGCTGAAAGTGTGACTGGGAGGTGGGCAAATGCAGGGTGACCTCGGAGTGTATATCAAAGGTCTGGCATTGCAGCTTTCCAGGCCTGGGGAAAGAATTTCCAATCAAGCCAGTCTGGCCTGGCTCCTTGACAGCTCAAGCTCTTACCTGCTAGGCTTGGCAGCCTCCCCTGCTGTCTCCTTGAACAGCTATACTGTCTTCAGTACACAGCAGTAACCCAGAAGTCTCACCCACCAAGCTTCCTCACGGTCAGTTGTCAGGGCATTTGACCAAGCCATTGGATACAGTAGGCAAACATGAGTACAGCTTAAACAGCTGGGACTCATCCAGTGTTCTGTGTACCCCCTTATGCGTCCTGCATATCCACAGAGTTAAGATGAGTTCTGTATAATGATTTGTGATTAGAGGCCCCAGTGGCACTTGTCAATGCAACCCAATGCAATTATGAGTTATTCTGCCTCCTCTATCTCTGTCTCTTTTACTACTTTGGCAACCATAATGTTCCCATGTTCCAGATAATGTAGTTATTGGATGGAAGAAGGCCTCCTAAACCACATCAGATTTTAGGCAAATGAGAAATATACTTCTGGTGTATTGAGGGGATTGTCTGTTGAAGCGGGCTTCTCAGGCAGTGCTAGTGGTAAAGAACCTTCCTGCCAATACAGGAGACACAAGAGGATGTGGTTTCGATCCTTGGGTCAGGAAGATCTCCTGGAGAAGGTAATGGCAACCCATTCTAGTATTCTTGCCCAGAGAATCCCATGGACAGAGGAGCCTGGCGGGCTAGAATCCATAAGGTCACAAATGGTTGGACATGCNATAGGAGACACAAGAGGATGTGGTTTCGATCCCTGGGTCAGGAAGATCTCCTGGAGAAGGTAATGGCAACCCATTCTAGTATTCTTGCCCAGAGAATCCCATGGACAGAGGAGCCTGGCGGGCTAGAATCCATAAGGTCACAAATGGTTGGACATGCCTGAAGTGATTTAATACCCACACAGCACTGTTGCAGTTATCACTAACTACTTTGATTAACAAAGTGGGCAAGTGACCCTCAGTCACCCATGTTTTCCCTATGGCAATGTTGCTGCCTCAAGTGGAGCAGGTAATGAGGAGAAAGGCTGAGCCCCAGAAGACACTCAGGCAGCCAGGTAGGATGGCAGAAACAAGAAAGGATATTTTGTTAAAAGAAATAAAAATTGTCTCAAGGTAATTTAAATGAAATGGAAAGTTAATTAAAGGTAATATTTCTTAAGAATATCAAAAGAGAAACTGAAGCATGTTTGGACAAGACAAGGATAGACTGAATTCCAAATATAGGAGAAGTCACCATGCTCTCAGAAAGCATGTGTCTTCTCCCCTCTCTTCTTCTCTCCAGTTCCCTTCCTTCTTTCCTAGTCTGGCTGCATTTGCTTCGCACTGCCCACCTTGGGTATCTGTCATGACTTTACCTGGTCTTGCACAAGTGTCTGCCATCATCCTATTGGCTCAATTTCTGTGTTACAATTCTAAATTCCTCTGAGAAAGAATCACTTTGGTTCATCCAGTCTACCTGTGGTCTGCCTAAATCAAGTGGCTATGACTGTCACTCAGTTCAATTAGTCCTGGGCAGAAGCAGGGGGTCTTGTAGTCTCAGAAGTGGCTATGCGTGGGGCAACTTCAAATCAGGAATTGGACAGAGACCTTAATACAGGTTTGTCACAGAAGAGAATTCTATGAGCCTTAAGAAGAAGTGTCAAAATATTTAAGACATCAAGGGAGGCATGGTGAATTATGAAGGAGAAAAGACAAAGTACAAGTAGGAAGAAAAAGAATGTGTGTCCCGAAGGAGGAATGAGTACAGAAATGAGACCCAAGATGAAGTCAGAGCCAGATTCAAGAGACAAGCCAGCTGCAGAGGATGCCAACTCACCACGGACACCAAAGTATCACTGAAATAGGTTGGAAATTAATTCACACATGATATCCACACATGACAACCCACATCACCAGGGAAATGTAAATTTGTTCCACTGTTGCTGATTTGGGCAATGCCAATGAATGAAGTTTAAAAAAATAAAATTCCTCACCAGGAATACATGTCTATGTTGAATATTTTTGCAAGTGGCATAAAGCAGCTACAGTCTCAAGCCAGCCCACTGACAGTTGCCTGAAATCAGTCCTCAAAATCAGCAATATCTGAAAACTATTTGATGCATGACATAGAGCTATTTAGGAAAAACAGATAGTTATTTTTATACACAATTCAAATCTTTAATATGTCTCCCAAAGAAGACACATCAGCTTTAGAAAATCATAAATGAGAGCTGAAAAGAGAACAGAACTACAGAAAAGTGTTTTTAATTAATGTTTTTTAGTGGAGTATAATTAGAAAAGTGTTTTTATAGATTTTATTTCCACAACATTGAACTGTTTCTACCAGAGGAAATGACTTATTAAGTGAATTTTTTTTTTAGAATAAAATGAGTGTTAATAGAAAATCAGGTCCATTAAATGTTTAGCAAATATCAGTTTGAATGGTCATGCAGATAATAAAGAGAAATCAGGAAAACCAAGGAAAACTATGACAATAAAAAATGCTAGATTGCAATTGCTAAACTGCGCAGGATAAAATGTCAACTTGCCCAGAAAATTCCTGCAGAGGAAAAGGGAACACTGTTGTTGAGAGATTCTTTTTACAAAGTTAAGAATTTAATCTTGAAATCATACTTAGTTAAAAGACAAATTTTCTGAATGAGGAAAAATACCAAATTTTGTGACTTACTTGATTTCTCTTCATCCTCACATCCTTACATGATAAACGCAGATCCAAAACCTTCTCTACATAATACAAACAAGTTTCCAGAGGCGCTTAAGTGACATTTTCTTACCAAATTTAATTTTTCCCACTCTTTCTTTCTAGAATCTTCTATACACATTACCTGGTGCTATCCTGTTATAGTGAATAATAGCTCCAGTTCAGTTTGCTGAGTCTTTGTTAATTAAATTGAACTATTATTGGAAAATAAACCATATGCAAGACAGTGTGTTAGGTTATAAAGACTACAATGTTAAATGAGAATGTAGCATCCGATAGAGAATATCACCTCTCAGGCATGGCTAGGACTTGAAACTGGGCAAGTGCACACAATGGGAGAGGCCCATCTCAGGTTCTGGAATGAAGGCCAGTGCAGCAAGAAAGCACCAGACAACCGAGAGTGGCCAGGCTATCCCAGAACCAGGAAGCGCCAGCAAAAGAACAACTGTCCATCAAGACAGAGGGAAAGGAACACAAAGGAATTCCAGAGCAAATAAATGTCAGGCTGGACTCTGGGTAGGTCAGGAGCAGTGTCTGGGAAGTCAGGACCTGAACCTCAGGGCAAAGGCTTATGGTAACCACAGGCAAGGATTGCTCTAAGCTGAGACTCAGAGGGTGGTGTGTGCCAGAGAACCCCAGGAAGCCTGAAACAAGACCCTGGAGAGTGCTATCATTTCAGAGGTGTGGGAACAGAAAAGTTGTGATCCAGAGGCAAGGAAGATAGTGTAGAGTCACAGAAACCAACTGGAGGAGAGAGGTTTAGGGAGGAGTGTTGGTCACCAGCAAGATCAGGGAGATCAGACAGAGAACGAGCCACTGGGTACCAATTAGGAAGGTGTTAGGACTAGAAAGTCTGGGGGAAGTTTGACAGAAACAGCTGCCTCCAAAGTTCTCTGTGCCTCTGCTTAAGGATCCTGGCAGGTCTGCATGACGATCCTCTCATGCAAAAACCACACTCATACAAAATGAATCACATATTCTTCCTGAGAGGCAGCTCACTTGACTCCCAAATGGGAGAGGTAAAGTCACTTTTTATTTCAATAGGAAGTGGAGTTTGTTTCCAAACAGAATGGGAATTTTTTTTTCTAACCTTGCTATTATGAGAATTTAAAGTCATCTACTGAATTTATTTCTTTTCTGTGATCCATAATTTTATGACAAGGGGATGTCTAAATTTCCCCTTGGATCAGCTGCAGAAACCATGCTTACACAAAAGCAACAGAGACAGCTGGGGGCCTGCATGTAATCAGAGACAGGACAGTGTGCCAACCTCTGCAATGTGGCACAGCACAACTGTGCTGTTATTAAGTTTCAGCTCGTAGTCCCTGTAGACAAAGCTCATGGGCAGCCTGTCTGGGCAAATAGTGGAGGACAGAGAGCACAGCAAAATCCAAGGATACATCCGTGTGATGAAGAATGAATATACCTCCTCTTGGGCCTTTTCGTGTGGAAGTTCTAAGGTATCATTCAAAAGGTTCAGCCCTGGATGTCCCTGGTTGCTCAGTGGTTAAGAATCCATCTGCCAGTGCAGGGGAGATTGGTTTGATCCCTGGTCTAGAAAGGGACAACTAAACCCATGCACCGCAGCTATTAAGCCTGCATTCCGTAGAGCCTGTTCTCCACAAGAGCAGCCACCACAGTGAAAAGCCCAAGTACCAAAATTAAAGAAAAACCTGCATAGCAAAAAAGACCCAGTATACCAAATAAATATATTGATAAATTACTTTTTTAAAAGGGCCAGCCCTTGCCAATCATGCCTCATACTATTCCTGTGCCATTTTAAAGTTTAAAACTTCCCCAAATTACCTGCTAGCTGTGTGATTTTAGGCAAATCTCTTAGCAGCTTTTGTGAACCTGTTTCCTCATCTATAAGCAGGGATAAGAAAATCTTATCTTGCAGGTAAAATTTCCTGTACAAGCAGATGCTCTAGAAATGGCGATATTATGGCTATTATTAGCAAGCAGCTCTTCATCCTTGACAAACAAACATTCCAGTAAAGCAGAGCACACAGACTGTAGATATGGGAAACTGAATGCTCAGCTGTTTGATGCGTTTCCTACAAAAGAGCAGCAAAGTGAGTGGAGGGAGGCCAGCTGCTGAGCTCCCTGCATCATTTACAGGAAATGCTGAAGGAGGGCGATGGCCCAGGGACCCACCAGATTTACAGTTTCCAAAGTGTCAAAACTAGAAGTCAGTCTTTGTTTAGATATAATGTTCCTGGGGAATTAAAACTTCTTAAAGAACAGAAGCCTTAAACTACTAAATCATTAGGCAGAAAAAAACGAAGGAAGATGAACCCCACATAAACGGAAGAAAGTTGGAATTAAAGAAGCAGTGGAAGTGGGAAATCAAACCAGCAGAAAAGAAAGTGAAATCTCAGACATCTTTTAGGGTCAAATGTGTCCAGTCACTAGAGCACAAATTACGATACACATGTTCTGCTTCTCTAGGTAAAGTGTGAAAGTCAGGGACACAACTTGATGAAAAGGAAAAAGAAAACTATGGTTTCTGAAAGTTGATCATTCACCCAATCTACTGACATTTCTACCAGGATTTTATATACCATCATCTGAGAACCATGAGTGTTTCTCACTATAAAGATCTGAGTGACTGTCCTACGTCTCCTGTCTTTGGAGGCCAACTTGTTTTTCAGTTGCTCATTCGTGTCCGACTCTTTGTGACCCCATGGACTGCAGCATGCCAGGCTTCCCTATCCACCAAATCCCGGGGTTTGCTCAAACTCATGTCCATCAAGTTGGTGATGCCATCCAACCATCTTGTCCTCTGTTGTTTCCTTCTCCTCCTGCCTTCAATCTTTCCTAGCATCAGGGTCTTTTCTAATGAGTTGGCTCTTGGCATCAGGTAGCCAAAGTATTGGAGATTCAGCTTCAGCATCAGTCCTTCCAATGAATATTCAGGATCGATTTCCTATATTCAGGGTTGATTTCCTTTAAGATTGACTGGTTTGACCCCCTTACAGTCCAAGGGACTCTCAAGAGTCTTCTCCAACACCACTGTTCAGAAACATCAATTCTTTGGTGCTCAGCCTTCTTTATGGTCCAACTCTCACATCCATACATGACTACTGGAAAAACCATAGCTCTGACTATATAGACCTTTATTGGCAAAGTAATGTCTCTGCTTTTTAATATGCTGTCTATGTTTGTCATAGCTTTTCTCCCAAGGAACAAGCATCTTTTAATTTCATGGCTGCAGTCACCATCTGCAGTGATTTTGGAGCCCAAGAAAATAAAGTCTGTCACTGCTTCCACTTTTTCCCCAACTACTTGCCATTGAAGTGATTGGGATCGGATACTATGGGGAAAGAGATGAGCCAGAGGAGAAATATTCTATTGACAAAATGTCTTCAGCAACTGATGATTACTTATGGCATGAACTTTTTTATCTAAAAATGGCATTTAAGAAACAAGGTGGAAATGATCCAAATGTCCATCAATACATGAATACATCAACAAAAGGTGTATACATACAATAGAATATTATTCAATCTTTAAAAGGAAGGAAATTTTGATACATGTTATAACATGACAGACCTTGCAAACATTATGCTAAGCAAAATAAGCCAAATATCAAAGAACAGATACTGTATAATTTCCACTTATATGAGATACTAACAGCAGTAAAATTCAGAGAGACAGGAAGAAGAATGGTGCCGATTAGGGGCTGAAGGTGAAGAAAGAATGAGGAGTTGTTGGTTAATGGGTACAGATCTCAGTTTGGGAAACTAAAAATGTTCTGGAAATGGATCGTGGTAATGGCTGCACAAAAGTGTGAATGTACTTAATGCTGTAGAACTATTCACCTGAAACTGCTTAACATGGTAAATTCTCTACATTGTATATATATTGCCACCACACAAGAGACAAGGAAACTAATATGCATGTTATGACAAAGGGCCTGCCAAGAGAGCGCAAATGTACATGCATATTTCTGAAATATTCCATAACTTTTTCTGTAAGGAGCAGGCAGATGTTCTGGCTAGGTCTGCACAAACCTGTTATCACATGCTAAACCCAGGTACCAGCCATTTAGGGTTTACATAAGCCATCATGCCCCATTTTCTTATGCTTTCTTTGGTACCCTGGAGAGTCTGCAAAAGCCTTCCACAGAATACAACACCAGCACTTGAGGGTCTGTCACACAAGAGCCAGAGCTAGACAAGTAAGTAAACATGTCCCTTTTCCTTCTCCCCATCACAGTCCTAAAGAATTTAGAAACCCCAGAACACTGAGGAAGGAGCTAAGTAGGCTTCTAAAGATTGATCAGGTCTGATCCAGAAGAAGAGGACAACGCTTCAAGTTGTATAAGGAAGAAGAAACTTGACTTAAGATTTGGATGGATTTCTTAATGTCAGCAAGTGACAAGAACAGCCATAAAATTTACCTGAAGCATTATTGAGGAGTGGGAAAGGGAGGCTCAGCAGACCAGATTGGAAGGTAATGTTGACAAAGAGCAAAGTTGCTTCCTACTAGCACCCTACTAAATGCAGCNGACTTAAGATTTGGATGGATTTCTTAATGTCAGCAAGTGACAAGAACAGCCATAAAATTTACCTGAAGCATTATTGAGGAGTGGGAAAGGGAGGCTCAGCAGACCAGATTGGAAGGTAATGTTGACAAAGAGCAAAGTTGCTTCCTACTAGCACCCTACTAAATGCAGCTTGCTCAACAACTGACTTCAGCTCACATCTAATCTTTACAATCATCCTAAATATAGATGAGCTGGTAGCTCAGTGGTAAGAATCCACCTGCCAGGGCAGGAGACTCAGATTCGATCCCTGGGTCAGGAAGATCCCCTGGAATAGGAAATGGCAACCCACTTCAGCATCCTTGCCTGAGAAATCCCACAGACAGAGGATCCTGGTGGGCTACAGTCCATGGGGTCTCAAAGAGTCAGACATGACTAAGTATGCACACAGACACACAGACACACACACACACACACACACACACACACGCACACCTTTTTACAAATAAACTAAGGTGCAAAGAAGTAAATTAATTTATGGAAAATCTCATTAACAAGGGCCAATGTCTAATGTCTAGAGCTTATACTTTTTCTGTTATGGCTGTGCTACCTATATTAATTGACTCAATGTGTGAAAATACTCTAAATAAACCAGTAGATGAGTATGCAAGGGCAGCACAGTGCAGCCAAGGAGATCAGTTTGGGCTTCAAAATGAAGTTTCCTGGAATGCAGTGTCTGAGGGGCTGTTAATGTCAAGCAGAGAGTCTGATTGCACTACAAGCGTTTATAAAGTTTATCTTTGAATTCTGTCCTTATTTAATGGATGAGTTGAATAATGATTGGTGCGTTGTGAGCATGTACGGCTAGAAGGATGGATGGCCTTAACAACTGGAGGTCTACTCCATCCATTCATTAACTCTGAACTACATGTTTTCCAGACTCAACTCTGAACGGAGATATTTTAGATAGATGGTGGAGCTCCCCTTGTTCTCCATACTGCCACATTTTTAGCCCTCATCTCCCAAGTCCTCACTTTCCCTTCTCTTGATACCAATGATAGCTCCATTATCCCTAAAAAACTACCATGGAGGAGGGGAAATAATGAGTGTATTGTGACATTATCTTTTGCCTTTAACGGCCTGCTTTGTGTCGTTCTGCCTGTGAAATAGGGTAACATCCCACCTACGAATTCTCTTGTTAAATTCAGATATCTTAAAACCTCGAATTCCAAGCAGCCTGTAGGTGTTCCTTTCCCCCACGCATGTCACCTATCTCTTAGAAACTCTGTTCAGTTCTATTTCCTTTCCTTGAATGGCTAATAAAGGACCCAAGAAGCAAGAAGTTTTTAGAAAGATAAGCTCCTCCACTTCTGTCAGCTCTACTTAGGTCTCATTACTTTGCCAAAGGTCAGCATTAGGAATTCACATGTCTCCCAGTCCCACAAAAGCAAAGGTCAGAAGTTCTCGATCTTGACTGCACACGAGAGTCACCTGAGGCAATGCTAACACGTTACTGGATACCACTCTGAACTCACTGAAACAGTCTCCAGATGAGTTCCATGTGCACTGGTAGATTGTAAAGGCTCCCAGGTGCTTCTAATATACTTGGCCAGATACTTCTAATACATGGCTAGTACTGCACACCACTTTTCAAGGCCTCGGCCACTCAAAGTCAGTTAGACACTAGTGCTAATCAGTGAACTTGCTACCCATTTGAGATAAAATGTTTATGCCAGCATCAGCTATGTCACTCCACACTTTGGTTCAGCTGCCATTTTCTTTGTACTGCAAGACTGCCTCAGTGAAAGAATAAGTTCATCAATCTACCCTCTGGTTAAAGCTTCTCATCTTGTCACCCATCTGTAAGAGAACTTAGGCCTTTACAATGTATCCCAAAATCTTTGGGATTCCTCCTGGGTATTTAATTTAAAAATTTATTGTTATGGTTCTGAACAGTACATACCAAGTATATTCTCAATACCCACTGAGCTATCTAGCATCAGTTTACTAGGTTGAACTTCTTCTGCCATTTAATGGATATTGTTGTCAGACCATGACAAGGTGCAGATGACCAAAATACTAGGGGTATTGGGAATAGGGATAGGTTTTGAAGTATTGAGGACTTCAGAGATTCCAGGTTGATGGCATAGGTGTGTTCTGCCTTCTCTTCCCTACTCCCAATCTCTCTTATTCTTTCACCTTTTTTCTCTTTTACTCATGAATGGTTTTAGGAGTAGACATGAAAGTAACTGTTCAATTTAAGAAAGTACAAGGAATCTCAAGACATTCATATACAACCTCAAATCAGGTCCATTACCCATTACTCTAAAGGATATTCTTTCTTGTTTGTTGCAGGGGGGCAGGGAGCCACAAAGAGGGTATGTCTCAAGTGTTCAAGGTAAAGATGAAAATATTTCTGGAATATGTTAAACCTAATGAACCATCAATTTAAATAAAAGGTACTTGTTTCAATGCCATTCTCCCAATTAAAATAAATAAATTTATATTTAAAAAATAAAAATAATAAATAAATAAAAAGTACAAAAGAATATTCTAGAAGAGGACACGGCAACCCACTCTAGTATTCTTGCCAGGAGAATCCCAAGGACAGAGGAGCCTGGTGGGCTACAGTCTGTAGGGTCACAAAGAATCGGAAGCAACAGCACACACGCACAAGAGAGTCTAATACCGTAGGGAATGCTTTCAAGACAAGTATTTTGTAGGGAAAAGAGTGCAAATAGACATTTAGGAGGTTCTTAGACGGTAGCATGAGAAAAGGAATTCTGCATTTGGAACAAGACTTCATTTTATGTCCTGGATCTCTCTCTTTAGACTCATTTGACAATGTTTTTTTACATATTCGTGCTTGTTTCCACATTTGTAGATGGATCACAGAGCGTCTGCCACCAGATTGTTGTGAAGTTTACACGTGATAATATATATCAAAACACAGCACAGTGCCTGACATCAAATTATTCTCGCTTAAATCATTCATTCAAAAAACATTTATTATCAGGCACTTGGCAAGGTACCAGGCATACTGTGGAGGCCACGGCAATGTCCCCTCATGGAGCTTAGAATCACATGGGAAAGACAGAGAAGAATCATGTCATCATAGCCATAACATATATACCTTATCTTGCTTGGAGGATTAAGAAGCACCTTCCTAAAGAAGTAATATTTAAGCTAAGCTCTGAAATCATTAACTTGGTGTGAGATGAGGAGAGATGGCTGCAGAACAAAGATAAAGTTCCCTCTTATGAAGGAAATATTTAGTTATGATATTAACTCAATTTAAATTAGCCAAAATCAAAAAGACCCTACTAACACCTGTAAATGAAAAGTCCAAGTACTGGGACTAGCTTTCAGCACTGGCCTGACGAATGTTACCAGTCATCAGTCTCTTCTCTTCATCTCTTGACTTACTTCCCTTCTGCATTAGCTCCATCTCAGGCAGATTTTCTCCACATGGTCAAAAAGACTTGCCTTAGAGGAAGACCTAAGAGCTTTTCTCTCAGAAGAAAAGAGGTTTTCCTTCTCCTAGGCTTCACATTAAAGGTCTGAATAAGGTTCTCACTAACTCATCCTCTGGATATAATGCTCAACTCTGAGCCAATCCCTGTAGTACTCTGATGCACCAGGTTGGGTTGCTTGCTCCTCCTTTGAAAGGAAGATGGAACTAAGTGATAGATAACCCACCAGATTGAGAAGAGGCATTTATGAAAGCAAAGTGAGAATGGAGGGAAGGAGAGGAAAACTTGATAAGATCCACTGTTCAGGTAGATTTATGGCATGTTGAACATTTTTGTTTTCACCAGAAGAGCAATGGGAAAAAGTTTAAAAATTTTAAACAATAAGGTAAAATGATCGTATCTGTGCTTTGATAGAAAACACCCTATGTGCAATGTGGACGATAAGTTGAAAGAGACGTAGTAAGTGTGGGGAGACTGGTAAGCTTTCAGATTGAAGATGATGATAAATGAGAGTGGCAAAAGTGTAGCTATCAATAAGAAAACAGAATAAAAATATTTAGGGATAAAATCAACAGTAGCTGAAGATTAACTGGGAGTAGGAAAGTGAAAGAGAAGAGGACCAGATTATGCAACAGACCATGAAATGTGATCTTGAACATGTTGGAGTTAGAGTACCTTGAAGACGTTCGAGTNGATGATGATAAATGAGAGTGGTAAAAGAGTAGCTATCAATAAGAAAACAGAATAAAAATATTTAGGGATAAAATCAACAGTAGCTGAAGATTAACTGGGAGTAGGAAAGTGAAAGAGAAGAGGACCAGCTTATGCAACAGACCATGAAATGTGATCTTGAACATGTTGGAGTTAGAGTACCTTGAAGACGTTCGAGTAGAAATGGTGAACAAAAAGTTGAATGTCTTAATATATGTACACAGTTCATAGAAGCAAGGGAAGCTAGACATATAATTTTGGAAGATATTTAATCAATTGTGCGTAGTCAAAGCCATGAATATAGACAAGATTGACTGGAGTGATACAAGGCTTATAACTGAGCCTAGAGAAAATATAATGCAATAAATAAATGTTTACATGGGCCAAGTCAGTTTGGTCCTACTGATTTACTCAGGTTCTCATTTTTCTCTTCTTAGTTGCCTATCCTTCTGTTCTATAGGTACACCTACAGCAAGCATCCTAATTTGATCCTTTTACTGGAAATGATTTCACAGATTATTTTAAATTACTACATGAACAACAAATTACAAAGATTGAATATACACATAGAAGAGGGTATTGTTGTAATCAAACAAAGCTTGCAACAGAGTTAATCAGGTGCATATTTTAATGCTATGCATAATTTTTATTATGCTGAATATAAATTAGTNTTACTGGAAATGATTTCACAGATTATTTTAAATTACTACCTGAACAACAAATTACAAAGATTGAATATACACATAAAAGAGGGGTATTGTTGTAATCAAACAAAGCTCGCAACAGAGTTAATCAGGTGCATATTTTAATGCTATGCATAATTTTTATTATGCTGAATATAAATTAGTTTCAAATGGCAGGCAGTTCACGAAAATTACTACAATCAGCATCAATAGTATTATAGCCAAGGCAAGTCAAATTTTTAGTTTTTCTATTTTATTTTTGATTAGTTCCCAATACTTGTCATCTTTGTTGCTGTTGACCTTTTTTCCTGTGTATTTTTCTAACTTACACACATGTACTGTACACACAGATGCACACACACATACACCCTAAATATAACTCATTAATGGCTGGAATTTCTTTGTTCCTGGAACTCTCTTATAATAAGTTCGGCTAGGTTGAAGTAAGATAAATCATAGTGGCCTACAACAGAAGCTTATTCATCAGTAAATAGATAGATAGGGATGCAAGTTGAAGAAGTCTTTGTTCTGGATCAGTACTGGTCTTTGCTGCAAATGGAACAGAGAAAGAACATGGATTCTCATATGCTGCTAGCCCCTCGAGAGTATTTTCAGAAATGACACCCACCACTTTCATTCATTTCATTTACCAATGCAAGTTGCATGAGTGGCAGAGGGGAAATAAGGTAATGTTTTCCCAGGAAAAACAGCTAATGTTTTGAAAAGTATTATAGTCTGTTTTCACCCCTCTTTTGTAACTAACACTTCGAGCCCCCACTCTGAGCATATCTTGCTCTTTCTCTTACTGTCTTCTTTCACCAGTCTTAATACCAAAGAGTTCTAAAGCAACTACATCCTACTCTCTAACTCTGCTGGTTGTCCTGGCTACCGTGTGGTTTGTGACAGCAGATTTTCTGGGCCATGAGATTCTGAGGTGGCTGTCCAGCAGTCACCATGATGTGAAGCTGGCAGCAGCGGTTGGTGGTGGTGGTGGCAGTGCTGGCAGTTGTGAATCAGAGGTAAAAAGATACAGAAGTGAAAATGAGAGGGGAGAGAGTACATGAAGAGAGAAAGATCATGGTTAAAATTCTCAGTTAATGCTTAAGTGACAACAGGTAGACTATCCCTTGGGTAGCCTAAGATAGCTATAATTATATTTTTAGAGCATCTCTCCAAATTCTCTGCAAATGGTGACTGCACCCATGAAATTAAAAAAGGTTGCTCCTTGGAAGAAAAGCCACGACCAACATGGACAGCATACTAAAAAGCAGAGACATTACTTTGCTGACCAAGGTCCATCTAGTCAAAGCTATGATTTTTTCAGTAGTCATGTGTGGATGTGAGAGTTAGACTGTAAGGAAAGCTGAGCACCAAAGAATTGATTATTTTGAAATGCAGTGTTGGGGAAGACTCTTAACAGTCCCTTAGAATTCAAAGAGATCAAACCAGTCAATCATAAAGGAAATCAGTCCTGAATATTCATTAGAAAGACTGATGCTGAAGCTGAAGCTACAATACTTTGGCCACCTGATGTGAAAAACTGACTCATTGAAAAAGACCCTGATGCTGGGGAAGATTGAAGGCAGGAGAAGAAGGGGATGACAGAGGATGAGATGGTTGGATGGCATAACTGACTGGATGGACATGAGTTTCAGCAAGCTCCAGGAGTTGGTGATGGACAGAGAAGTCCGGCATGCTGCAGTCCACGGGGTCACAAAGAGTTGGACAGGACTGAGTGACTGAACTGAACTGAAGTATAGCATGAATTCAGGGACAAGCACAATCAGTTCAGTTCAGTCACTCAGTCCTGTCCAACTCTATGCAACCTCATAGACTGCAGCACACTAGGCCCCCTTGTCCATCACCAACTCCCAGAGCTCATTCAAACTCATGTCCATCAAGTCGGTGATGCCATCCAATCATCTCATCCCCTGTTGTCCCCTTCTCTCTTGCCTTCAATCTTTCCCAGTAAAAGGGTCTGTTCAAAGAGTTAGTTCTTTGCATCAGGTGGCCAAAGTACTGGAGTTTCAGCTTCAACATCAGTCCTTCCAATGAATATTCAGGACTGATTTCCTTTAGGATGGACTGGTTGGATCTCCTTGCTGTCTAAGGGACTCTCAAGAGTCTTCTCCAATACCACAGTTCAAAAGCATAAATTCTTCAGTGCTCTGCTCTCTTTATATTCTCTCACATCCATACATGACTCCTGGAAAAACCATAGCTTTGACTAAACAGATCTTTGCTGGCAAAGCAATGTCTCTGCTTTTCAATATGCAGTCTAGGTTGGTCATGGTTTTTCTTTCAAGGAGTAAGTGTCTTTTAATTTCATGGCTGTAGTCACCATCTGCAGTGATTTTAGAGCCCCAAAAGATAAGTCTCTCACTATTTCCATTGTTTCCTCATCTATTTACCAAGAACTGATGGGACTGGCTGCCATGATCTTAGTTTTCTGAATGTTGAGTTTTTCACTCTCCTCTTTCGCTTTCATCAAGAAGCTCCTTAGTTCTTCTTTTCTTTCTGCCATAAGGGTGATGTCATCTGCATATCTGAGGTTATTGGTATTTCTCCTAGCAATCTTGATTTCAGCTTGTGCTTTATCCAGCCTGGCATTTCACATGATGTACTCTGCATATAAGATAAATAAACAGGGTGACAATATACATCCTTGATGTACTTCTTTCCCAATTTGTATCAGTCCATTGCTTCATATCCAATTCTAACTGTTGCTTCTTGACCTGCATACAGGTTTCTCAGGAGGCAGGTTGAAGAATTTTCCAGTCTGTTTTGATCCACACAGTCAAAGGCTTTGGTGTTGTCAATAAAGCAGAAGTAAAATTTTTGGGACTCTCTTGCTTTTTCTATGATCCAACAGATGTAGTCAATTTGATCTCTGGTTCCTCTACCTTTTCTAAATCCAGTTTGAACATCTGGAAATTCACAGTTCACATACTGTTGAAGCCTGATTTGGAGAATTTTGAGCTTTACTTTGCTAGTGTGTGAGATGAGTCCAATTGTGCAATAGTGTGAACAATCGTTGGCATTGCCTTTCTTTGGAAATGGAATGAAAACTGATCTTTTCCAGTCCTGTGGCTATTGCTGAGTTTTGCAAATTTGCTGACACATTTAATGCAATACTTTCACAGCATCATCTTTCAGGATTTGAAATAGCTCAACTGGAATTCCATCGCCTCCACTATCTTTATTCATAACGTTGCTTCCTAAGGCCCATTCAATATCACAATATTTCAAGTCTATGTCCCAACCAGTAATCCTGAAGAAGCTGAAGTGGAATGGTTCTATGAAGAACTATGAGACCTTCTAGAACTAACACCCAAAAAAGATGTCTTTTCATCATAGGGGCCTGGAATGCAAAAGTAGGAAGTCAAAAGATACCTGGAATAACAGCAAATTTGGCCTTGGCATACAAAATGAAGCAGGGCAAAGGCTAACAGAGTTATGCCAAGATAACACACTGGTTCATAGCAAATACTCTCTTCTAGCAATACAAGAGATGATTCTACACATGGACATGAGATGGTCAATACAGATTGATTATATTCTTTGCAGCCGATGAAGCTCTATACAATGTACAGTGTAGAAGCTTTATACAATGTCAGCAAAAACAAGACTGAGAGCTGACTGTGGCTCAGATCATGAACTCCTTATTGCAAGCTTCAGACTTAAATTGAAAAAAAGTAAGGAAATCCACCAGACTTTTCAGATATGATCTTTATCAAATCCCTTATGATGATACAGTGGAAGTGATCGACAGATACAAGCACAATATTTCACCTATTTTCAGCAAGTATTGGAGCTGCTATTCAAATCTAACTTAACATCTCCTAACCTTGAATTTGCTCTCACTTTCCCCTACCTGTGTATGCAACCTCCTCAGCCCTTGCTATGCTTGTTGGATTCCATGCCCCACCTGGCAGAATCTTATTTGCACTCACCGCTTTTCCCCATGCCTGCCTTCCCCAAGGGGAAGATCCATTTCTCTAGGTTCTGTCCTTCTTAGGTTGTTCTGAATAAATAACCATCCTATAGAATAAAGCATCTTTCACAAAGAAAGGTGGTGTGCTGATTATAGCAAAGGGCATGGTTCACAACTCAGACCAGTAAATTAATTTGTCAAAGGGTAATTGTGGAATAGATCAACACTTGTTATTTTGTGAAGAAGGCTCATAAAGCAGTGAGCCTTTGGTATCCAAGAGTGGAGGAGAACATTCATGAAGATTTTTAAAAGTCAGAAAGGGAAGACAAGCAAACAATTGTCTTACTGATATGATCATTTTTCTGGCAGAGACTAGTTATTTTCTGTGTGTATGTGTGTGTGCGTGTGTGTGTGTGTGTGTGTAGGAGAGGCAGGTATGCTTTGAGTATGTGAGGGGCAGTATAGCATGTAACAGATCAGGGCTAAAGTAGGAGATTTAAGCCCCATAGAGGGGGTTTAGCAGGACCTTGAGCGACACAGAGCTTCAGATATTTTGTTCTATGGGCAATTTCTTGTGAAGTTGTCCAGTCCAGTTTTCAAGTGACCTTAATTCTAATATCTCTTAGCAATTTTTATTCATAACAGTGCAAGCCTGCTTGGAGTTCCTACGTGAACCTGTTAGGACTTTTTTCCAAGGCTCTCTGCTGAGAGATCCCAGTGTGTTTGGCGTATACAGAATAATTATCAAAAGATATTGGCTTTTGTCAGCCCAATTTGTGGCTTCTGTATAATGCTGACAAGTCCCAGATTTGTCTGGTATTTCTGTCTGAAGCTGTTAGACACCTGACCAATTGTCTCTTTCATGCACATAGTTAAATGACCTGAATTTTCATGTCATTTTATCCCTGGGACAGTGAAATGTTATAGACCAATTTTAGACATTTGGTGCAAATGTCTCCTCTAGATATTGTTTTATAAATGTACTATTTAGTTTTAAAAAATACAACTCAGCCACCTTCAAATTAGAGAACCTTGAAATTACTGTGTCAAAATGCTCCCATCTGTTAAAGCAATTTCCATCAATATCAAGTTTCATTTCTTGTCATTTCTGTAATATTGTCCAATTAAGAACAACGTGAAACAAGAAGTGTCCAGAGATGCTGATTCTCATTTTCATCAGTCACAAAGGTCAGTCCTCATTTCATTTAATTCCCCTTCTCTGGTCTGAAAACTAATGCTGCTCTGCAATTGAGCAATTGTGTTATACAAATGCAGTGCCTTGGCCACTAAAATCTAAAATGATCGATGGCAAATTTTACATTAATTTTTAAAGTACTTTGGTTGCTCTAAGTTATTATAACATTGTGTCAAGTCATATTTTTTGAGACAGACATTATCCTTCTAATTTCCCATGATTCTTTAATGTATTGATCAACTGACTGGTTGGTTCATTTTAGAAAATTACTAGGTAGAACAGAGGCATTTCACAATTAAGACTCTGCCAGTTTTACTTCATATTGCTATAAATGATCCAACTTGTTCCTCCTTCTGAATCTGACTGGATGCAGGTATATTTTGAGAGATCTCGTAATGTCTTCCTGAATAGGAGTGGAATGATGAGAAAAGCAACTGCAAAGGCATTCAAGTGCCTTCCTGAAAGAATTTGCACAAAACAATCACACTGTACAGGTTTATAATGTCAAAAATTAAGGAAAAACAGCAGGAATCTTGTTAATATGTAGGACACTATTTCTTATTTAAATGAACTTGGATTCAGAAAAATCCTGAGGAACGATTTCCAGCCATGGATATGAAGGTGACAATAGCCAAGGACATGTACTCAGAAGCCTGGGTGTAATCTCGTCATTTCCCCAAAGTTGGTATTCAGGCCAGTAAGGCCGGGGTCATGCAGCTAGCTAATTCTAGATCCAGGTCAAAACATGATGAAGAACAAATGACCAATTCCAACATCACAAAGCACTTGATTCACTTCCCAACTTTCCACTTCGTTTTATAACATTTAATAATTATCTGACCTCCTTTAACATGCTCTGTAGTTTTCAATTATTATGAGGAGCTTATGCGAAACATCTGGCTCACAGGAGGGGCTTAATGTGTCATTTCTCTTCATTTTCATAGCTCTCCTATGTGCCACAGTAAAGATATAAAAAGAACATCCTTAATTTTTCTTAGCTAAAATCTTACATTTCTGTTTCAACTTTCTATCTCTATTCTACTTTATATTCCTATTAAAAGAAGCCGGATCAAGCATGAGAATGTTAGTGTGTTAGTCACTCAGTTGTGCCCAACTCTTTGCAACTCCATGGACTGTAGCCCTGGAATTCTCCAGGCAAAATTATTGGAGTGAGTAGCCATTCTCTTCTCCGGAGGATCTTCCCAACCCATGGATCAAACCTGGGTCTTCTGCATTGCAGGCAAATTCTTTACCATCTGAGCCACCAGGAAAATCTAAATAAAATTAATTAATTATAGTTCAAACAATTATTTTCTCAGGAATTATTCTATTAAATTTTAAACCCACCAGAAGAAGAAGGTAGTGTTACTTCCCAGAGGGCAGTGTGAATGGATAGCTCTTCCCTTCTCCTAGTCCCTCCAAATGCCTCTGAGATAAAACCAGACTGAGAATTGAGGCAGCAGAGGCAGGAATTAGACATTTCAAGAGTTTGAGAATATCTCTGGGTAAGATGCTTTAAACTCTAGGTGGCTATCAGTTGCTAGGTGGGGATGGACAATGCAAGCATAATGTTGTCATCTTTAACAAGAAAAGATAAGATTAGAGAGTAGCAACGTTGAAAGTATAAACATTAAACAGGGTCTAGGAGCCTGACTCTGACAGAGAGAAAAAATGATCCATTCCTAGGGCAGAGGCCAAAGAGCTTGCAAACGACCTGCAAGCACAGCCACATGGATTCAAAGTCCTAAGGGATGGCGTAAGGTCCAACAAGAAAGAACTTGTTCCTTGAAAAATCAAAAGGGCCTTGAAGGAAGTAGCTCAGCCTGGAATCAGAAGACTGAAGTTCCTTAAAGTCAGGGACCAGTTGTTATTTAGTTTTGTATCTTCAGAAATGCCACAATATGGTTGTTTAGTCACTAACTTGCATGCAACTTTTTGCGACCTCAGGGACTTCAGCACACCAGACACCTCTGTCCATCACTGTCTCCCAGGGCTTGCTCAAATTCATGTCCGTTGAGTCAGTGATGCCATCCAGCCATCTCATCCTCTTCTGCGCCTATCTCCTTTTGTCTTCAATATTTACAAGCTTCAAGGTCTCTTCCAATAAGTCAGCTCTTCTTATCAGGTGGCCAAAGTATCAGAGCTTTAGCTTCAGCTTGAGTCCTTCCAATGAATATTCAGGGTTGATTTCCTTTAGGATTGACTGGTTTGATCTGCTTATATTCCAAGAGACTCTCTAGAGTCTTCTCTACACCACAATTCAAAAGCATCAATTCTTCGGCACTCAGCCTCTTGCATGGTCCAACTCTCATATCTGTACACGATTACTGGGAAAAAACATAGTTTGACTATATGGACCTTTGCTGGCAATGTGATGTCTGCTGTTTAATACACTGTTTAGGTTTGAGGGCTTCCCTAGTGGGTCAGACAGTAAAGAATCTGCCTGCAATGCAGGAGACCTAGGTTCGATCCCTGCATAAGGAAGATCCCCTGGAGAAGGGAATGGCAACCCACTCCAGTACTATTGCCTGGGAAATCGCATGGACAGAGGAGCCTGGTGGACTATACCCACGAGGTCACAAACAGTCAGACATGACTGAATTATTTACACTTTCACTTTCATTAGATTTGTCATAGCTTTCCTTCCAAGGAGCAAGTGACTATTAATTTCCTGGTGCAGTCACCATCTGCAGTGAATTTGGAGCCCAAGGAGAGAAAATCTGTCATGCTTCCTATTTTTCCCCTTCTAATTGCTGTGAAGTGATGTGATCAGACCCCACGATCTTAGTTTTTTGAATGTTGAATTTTAAGCCAGATTTTTCACTCTCATCTTTCACCTTCATCAAGAGGCTCTTCAGTTCCTCTTCCATTTCTGTCATTAGAGTGGTATCATCTACATATCTGAGGTTGTTGATATTTCTCCCGGCAATCTTGATTCCAACCTATGATTTATCCAGCCCAGCATTTTGAATGATATAATCTGCATACAAGTTAAATAAGCAGGGTGACACTATACAGCTTTGATGTACTCCTTTCCCAATTTTGAACCAGTCAGTTGTTCAATGTCCAGTTCTAACTGTTGCTTCTTGACATGCAGGGGTTTCTCAGGAGACAGGTAAAGTCTGGTATTCCCATCTCTTCAAGAATTTTTCACAGTTTGTTGTGATCCACACAGTCAAAGCCCTTAATATAGTCAACAAAGCAGAAGTAGATGTTTTTCTGGAAGTTCCTTGCTTTCCCTATGATGCAATGAATGTTAGCAATTTGATCTCTGGTTCCTTTACCTTTTCTAAATCCAGCTTGTCCATCTGGAAATTCTCAGTTCACATACTGCTGAAGTCTAGTTTGAAGGATTTTGAGAATGACCTTGCTAGAATGTGAAATGAGCGCAATCATGTGGTTTGAACATTCTTTGGCATTACCCTTTTCCCTTCTTTGGATTCAAATGAAAACTGACCTTTTCCAGTACTGTGGCCACTGCTAAGTTTTCCAAATTTACCGGCATATTGAGTGCAGCACTTTAGCAGCACCATCTTTTAAGATTTTAAATAGCTCAACTGGAATTCCATATCCTCCACTAGCTTTGTTTGTATTAATAATAATGTTTCCTAAGGCCCACCCGACTTCACACTCCAGGATGTCCAGCTCAAAGTGGACGACAGCAGCACCATAGTTATCCAGGGCATTAAGAACTTTTTTTTGTATTATTCTCCTGCATATTCTTGCCACCTCTTCTCAACCTCTTTTGCTCCTGTTAGACTCCTACAGTTTCTGTCCTTTATCATGCCCATCCTTGCACAATATGTTTCCTTGATATCTCTGATTTTCTTGATGAGATCTCTAGCCTTTTCCATTCTATTGCTTTCCCCTATTTCTCGGCATCATTCATTTAAGAAAGCCTTCTTTTCTCTCCTTGCTATGTTCGGGAACTCTGCATTCGGTTGGGTATATCTTTCCTTTTATCCCTTACCTTTCACATCTCTTCTTTCCCCAGCTATTTGTAAAGCCTCCTCAGACAACCACTTTACATTTTTGCACTTATTTTTTCTTAGGATAGTTTAGGGTGACTGTCTCCTGTACAGTGTTTTGAACTTCTGTCCATAGTTCTTCAAGCACTCTGTCTACTAGATCTCATCTCTTGAATCTATTTATTAAAGGGATTTGATTTAGGTCATACCTGAGTGACCCAGTGGTTTTCCCCACCTTCTTCAATTTGAGCCTGAATATTACAATAAGAGCTCATGATCTGAGCCACAGTCAGCTCCAGGTCTTATTTTTGCTGACATTGTATAGAGCTTCTACATCATCAGGTGCAAAGAATATAGTCAATCTGTATTAACCATCTCATGATGTCCATGTGTAGAGTCATCTCTTGTGTTGCTGGGAGAGAGTGTTTGCCATAAACCAGTGTGTTCTCTTGGAAAAACCTGTTAGCCTTTGCCCTGCTTCATTTTGTTATTCCAAGGCTAAACTAGCCTGTTACTCCAGGTATCTCTTGACTTCTTACTTTTGCATTCCAATCCACTATAATGAAAAAGGTATCTTTTTTGATGTTAGTTCTACAAGGTCTTATAGATCTTCATAGAACCAGTCAACTTCAGCTTCTTTGGCATTAGTGGTTGGGACATAGACTTAGATTACTGTGATATTGAATGATTTGCCTTGGAAATGAGCCCAGATCATTCTGTCATTTTTGAGATTGCACCCAAGTACTGCATTACAAACTCTTTTGTTGAGTATGAAGGCTACTCCATTTCTTCTAGGGATTCTTGCCCACAGTAGTACATATAATGGTTATCCAAATTAAATTTGTCCACTCCTGTCCATTTTCTTTTACTGACTTCTAAAATATCAATGTGCCTTCTCCTTCTTGTCCAATTTTCCTTGATTCGGGGACCTAACATTCCAGGTTCCTATGTGTTATCGTTCTTTACAGCATTGGACTTTTACTACCAGACACATCCACAGCTGAACATCATTTCTTCTTTGGCCCAGCTACTTCATTCTTTCTATAGCTACTAGTAATTGCCCTCCACTCTTCTCCAGTAGCATACTGGACACCTTCTGACCTGGGGAGCTCATCTTCCTCTTTCATACCTTTTTGCCTTTTCTTCCTGTTCATGGGGTTCTTGCTACAAGAATACTGGAGTGGTCTGTCATTCCTTCCTTCAGTGGATCACTATGACCCATCCATCTCAGGTGGCCCTGCACAGCATGGCTCATAGCTCAATTGAGTTATACAATCCCTTTTTGTCACGACAAGGCTGTGATCTATGAAGGGGACCAGTTGCTATTTATTTTTGTATCTTCAGACCTGCCACAAAATAGCAATTCAATAATTGTTTGCTAAATGGATGAATGAATGAGAAAACAGCTCTGAGGTTAGTACCTGTGGACTGTGTATGTGTGTGTGTGTGTGTGTGTGTGTGTGCATATGTTTATGTGTACATGTAGGGAGAAGAAATGGACATTGTTTACAAGATCTGGAAAGATCCTTATGCTCTGGGTCGAACCAAGCAAATAACATGTTTGCTAAAAAATACATCCTACAGTCGAATTGCTTGGACAATTAACCCATGTATGTGCTGGACTTCATGTAACAAAATGGCCAATTTCCACTCTGAGCAGCCAACTTTATTTCCAGTCCTTGATAAGCCTAGAAACTATACTTCCTCTCAGACCTGTCCATCATGCCCACACCTCAGCTTGTTATAGAATGCTTTAAACTAGAGCTGATCCTTCTGGGATTCAGTTGGTTTTCTATCTCACTCTGCCTGACTCCAGGGACTACCTAGCCAACCTTTCTAGAGCACACGTCACACTTGGGAAACAGACAAGCCTTAAATAATGGACAGATGTCAGCCTTTGGCTCAGGAACTGCCCCATATTCACCACCTCTTACTCCACACCCTGTGAGTCTACATCAACACTCCTCCTGTGGGCTTCCCGATCATGCTGGCTCCTCACCTTGGCTCCTCTTGCCATTGGCTCTGTTAAATCTCATCACCAGCTTTAGAACTGCCTAAACACTTCAGGCTTTGGCCCCATCAGGGCCCTACTTCTGGAGTCTCTTGTTGGCTTCAGCATTAAAATCTTGCCTTTCTTCTCAATCATTTCCCCTTACCACCAACCTGGTTAATAATTTGGCTAGCTCTACTTATCTCATGTCAGTGATGCAGCACCCCAAGATAAGTACATGTCTACTTCAGGGCTTGTGTTCTCTGTGCCCTGAAATATTCATGTAGATTGCATCTTTTCAGATTCATCTTGATTTAACACAGTCATATAGATTATATCATTTAAAGTTTCTACTCAAAGGGCATCTCCTCAAAGAAGCCTTTCCTGGCAGACTTTTAAAAATAGCACTCCCTTTCCTCACACTCTGTCTCCTTACTCTGTCCATTTTCTTCATAGACTCATCCTGACCTGTAAATATGGGATATATAAGTTTCCTTCTTTCTTGTTTATCATAAAGACTAGAGAGTGAGTTCTGTGAGGGAAGCAACTTTGTCCATTTGGCTCATCATCATATCCCTGGTACCTGGAACAGTCTATCACATAATAAACATCAAATAACTATTTTTTAAACAAATTAATGAACTGCTATAAAGCCCATACAGAAGTGATCCATAACTATTCAACTGGAGAAGAAAATCAGTAGGTTCACTGACCTGATCTGATGCTAGTCAGAGTAGATGAGGTGGTTATACAACTTGAAGACAGTTAACCTCAAGCATGTATAAGATACAGTAGGCTATTTTAAATTATTTTTATAAATAAATGTTAGAAAATGTCTTGCTAGCCTTTTTCCCAATTCACCCTTCCTCAGTCACAAAACCTTGGTGACAAGATTAATTAAATCAGTTCTTTTCTACCTCTTACCTGGCATAAGTCATCTTTCGCTACAGGCAAGTATAAATCTGGCTGCTTTCCAGGAGGCCTTAAATGTGATTTCGGTTCATATGTTCAAATGAGTAATGATAAACATACATACTTACTAAATATACATACTATATGGAATATTAAGATTTATAGTTTCTTTGAGTCAATATTGATTTCCACTTTCTTTGAATTTAATTTCTTTTCTTTATTTTGTGTATTTTTGGAGTTGTCTTATCAGTCACTGACCCCTGCTTTCATTAAGAGTTATGGATCTGTCTTCCCATGGCTCCTAGAAATTATGAAGGAATGCATCATTTTAGGGTGGATGCTCCTCCCTTGAAAGAAAGCCCTGGCCTGGCACAGACACATGAGAGGCTCATGGAGGCCCACACACAGATACATAAATCCTTATTCTTTGGAGGCCTTTACTTCCTTACGTAAAATGTCTTCATCTGCTCAAAAAAAATGTAGTTCAGTTAACTAGTGTAATCGGAGAAGAGCAGCAAAATGATACATATAGTATAAATTGTAAACTTAGGACATATCAGGAAAGTTTTCCAATATGTAAACAACTAGCAAATCTATAAATTGGGACTCTGGACATACTTCTGTGAAGAGATTCTGTCATTGATTTAAGTCAGAATGTAAAAATTAGAAGTGTCAGCATGTAAACAAAGGGCTAAATCGATTCTCTGTTTTGGCTATATAGTCTCATTTACTCACCATAATTATTTCTATCTGGGTAAAATCTTCTGACTTGAAACAACCAATTGGTTGCAGCCATCAAAAAGACAATGTGAAATTAATTGGACATCGCTCCATGAAAAATGGGAGAAGAGGAGATTATTCAGTGAAGCATGGAATTCTAAACAACTATTCCACACATTAACTGCAGAATCTAGGATTCTAGAAGATACATATACCAAGGGAATAAAACCACAGCTACTCTTAAGAAGGGAACTCAGCATTTAGCATTCTTTTTCTGGCAAAAACACACAACAGGCTTCAAAGACTTAGAAAGAAAATATCTTACCTTTTCTTTTTTTGGTCCACACCTTTCAAGACTTGTGAAAGAAATTTCTTTTAAAAGGGTCATTTTCTCTTGAGAAGACATTTTACAAAGTTTNTAGCATTCTAAACAACTATTCCACACATTAACTGCAGAATCTAGGATTCTAGAAGATACATATACCAAAGGAATAAAACCACAGCTACTCTTAAGAAGGGAACTCAGCATTTAGCATTCTTTTTCTGGCATAAACACACAACAGGCTTCAAAGACTTAGAAAGAAAATATCTTACCTTTTCTTTTTTTGGTCCATACTTTTCAAGACTTGTGAAAGAAATTTCTTTTAAAAGGGTCATTTTCTCTTGAGAAGACATTTTACAAAGTTTTACCAGAGGATTGGTTTAAGGAACTCATTCTGGAATGATTGACATTCATAAACAAGTTATTGAAGCAATTATTCAAATTGTAAATCGACTGGAATTAAACATTTGAGTATAGAAAAGTTATGTTTCTGCACTGTAACATTTGCAGTTTGAAATGTGCAGATTCAGGAAGAATCATAATTGTATTACTTGTGAGAGTGAATTTACAGTGTGTTAACCTGGTTCCTCTTTCTGTGGCCCATGTGGAGACTGTCTCTAAGTGATAGAATGTCACTTCCTGACTCCATACCAGAGAATATCTGTTCTGAAGGGCAGATGCTTTAAAACAGCTTTGCACCACCTTCTCCTCACTGAGAAGCAGGAAACTTAGAATCTGGAGATCTTTCTGTTGTCAGCACCTGAGTTCCCCCTTCATCTGCTGGGCTCTCATCAGAAAGGTGAAAATAATGTGTGCTTGGGCTATACACTTCCACAATCCCCACTGAAGGATTGGGACTCAAGAGTGGTTGGAGTGCACCCTGTTGTGGGTCTAGAACACAGGGCCCCTTCAGATCCTGCTGCTGTTGAAACCACCCCTAGCTCTTTGGTTTCTGGAGACCCTAGGAGGTAAGCTCTCCTTGAGGTGAAGGGACTGACATGGATCTAAGAGCCAGGCCCATTGGCCTCCATCTCTGCACATGACTTAGACTCAGAACCCTCAGGGACCAGGCCTGAGAACACACCCTGGCGGGGCTCTCACCCCTCCCACTTCCAGATCCTTTTTCCCCACTTCCCTTAGGTATTTCCCAAAGAGCACATTGTCCCAGGGCCTGTTTCTAGATAACCTGACTTGAGATGAAACCATCCCCTGCCAGTGCCAGGGTAGATAGAGCAGATGGCAGGGTTCTGCTGAGGAGCAGTCCCTCTGGAAGAACGCCTAAATCCCCCCAGGAGAGAAGGAACTCACCAAGTGCCTGCAGTTTCCAGAGTCCCGTTTGGCCACTGAAACTCAACCCCGCTGGGATCCAAATGAGCAGTGGACCCAGATCCACACTCCCACACTTTGCCTCTGACTCCTCTGGAAGGAATAAGCATGATCAGGCTGGTAATAAAGGACTGGGGATCAGAATTTTAGATGTGCCTCTATTCTCTTTCCACAACTACAAACCTCAAAATTGGCATAAAGATCAAGTAGACAAACCTGTCAAATTGCCAACATCCATTGAATCATTGAAAACACAAGAGAGTTCCAGAAAAACATCTACTTCTGCTTTATTGGTCATGCCAAAGCTTTTGACTGTGTGGATCACAATAAACTGTGCAAAATTCTTCAAGAGATGGGAATACCAGACCACCTGACCTGCCTCCTAAGAAATCTGCATACAGTCAAGAAGCAACAGTTAGAACTGTACTTAGAAAAACAGACTGGTTCCAAATCAATAAAGAGTACATCAAGGCTGTATATTGTCACCCTGCTTATTTAACTTATATGCAGAGTACATCATGAGAAACGCTGGGGTGGATGAAGCACAAGCTGGAATCAAGATTGCTGGGAGAATCAATAACCTCAGATATGCAGATAACACCACATTTACGGCAGAAAGCGAAGAAGAGCTAAAGAGCCTCTTGAAAGTGAAAGAGGAGAGTAAAAAAGCTGGCTTAAAATTCAACATTCAGAAAACTAAGATCATGACATCTGGTCCCATAACTTCAAAGCAAATAGATNATCAATAACCTCAGATATGCAGATGACACCACATTTACAGCAGAAAGCGAAGAAGAGCTAAAGAGCCTCTTGAAAGTGAAAGAGGAGAGTAAAAAAGCTGGCTTAAAATTCAACATTCAGAAAACTAAGATCATGACATCTGGTCCCATAACTTCAAAGCAAATAGATGGGGAAACAATGGAAACAGTGACAGACTTTTGTGGGGGAGGCTCCAAAATCACTGCAGATGGTAACTGCAGCCATGAAATTAAAAGCTGCTTGCTCCTTGGAAGAAAAGTTATGACCAAACTAGACAGCATATTAAAAAGCAGATACATTACTTTGCCAACAAAGGTCCATCTAGTCATACCTATGGTTTTTCCAGTAGTCATGTATGGATGTGAGAGTTGGACTATAAAGCTGAGCACCGAAGAATTGATGCTTTTGAACTGTGATATTGAAGAAGATTCTTGAGAGTCCCTTGGACTGCAAGGAGATCCAATCAGTTCATCCTAAAGGAAATCAGTCCTGAATATTCATTGAAAGGACTGATGTTGAAGCTGAAGCTCCAATACTTTGGCTAGCTGATGCGAAGAACTAACTCATTTGAAAATACCCTTTTACTGGGAAAGATTGAAGGCAAGAGGAGGAGAAGGGGACAACAGAGGATAAGATGGTTTCATGGTATCACTGACTTGGTGGACATAAGTTTGAGTGAGCTCCGGGAGTTGGTGTTGGACAGGGAAGCCTGGTGAGCAAAGAGTCGGACATGAGTGAACTGAACTGAACTGAGACAAACCTGCTATAAAGATATACTTTTTATCCAGTAGACATATAAGGCACAGAAGATGATAATATGTGTATTGATAGTGTGTTTTGTTCTTCTTGAACTGAGAATCAGTAAACACTCTAAACTACAACTTGTGATGGGACGGATAGACCTGAATTTCCTAACTCTATTGTGCACGTGTGTATATGCTGGCCTATGGCTTCAGTAGTAAAGAATCCACCTGCAGTGCAGGAGCTGGAGAGATGTGGGTTCAGTCCCTGGGTCAGGAAGATCTCCTGGAGGAGGAAATGGTAACCCATTCCAGTAACCTTGTTTGGAAAATCCCATGGTCAGAGGAGCCAGGCTCCCTACAGTCTGTGGGATCTCAGAAGAGTCAGACATGACTGAGTGACTAAACAAACAACAAAATGTATGCTGGTCCCTAAAGCTGTGGATAAAGGCAGAATGATGTAGGGAGTACAGCATGGGTTTGGTCAAGGGCTCCTATGAATTGTCCTGTCAGAATCCTGTACTTCTCTTTCCCAGCAACATATAGCTATGTAAACATCTAACTAACTATTTGAAATACTTTATCTTCCTTTCTTGAGCATAAACTCTATGACAGCAAGAAATATGTCTTCTGTTTTCTTGAACTCTGTTTTACTCCCACACCCAAGTAGTATGACTCATTATCGGCACAACTTTTGATTAAGATCTCCCGTCATTAGAATCCAATGACCAAGCTGTTCAGTGAACTAGCTGTGCAACCTTGAAGAGTTACTTGTAAACCCCTCTGACCTCCGTTTCCTAATAAGTAAAATGTGGCTTATAACAGTGACTATTTGTAGTAAAAATTTAATGAAATGAAGCCCATGAGGCCCTTAGCACAGTACCTGGTATATCATAAACACTTGATAAATGGTTATTATTATTATTTTAGCTATTATAATATTATTGCATCAAGACTTTATCTGCAATACTGAACAAAGAGCTCCTGTTTATAATCATAGAGTCACACAGATATGCGATTTCTTCTCCACAGCCCTCCATAACCTCTTCTTTCCCCTTCAATAATGCTTTTACTACATCACACCAGAATCTTCCCCACTTAATTTGGATGATTAATTTTTCCTTTCAAATACATTTAATTCTCTAGTGCACTCAGCTCCAAGTAACAAGATTTGTGGAGGTCGTCTGAGTGGGAGCTCTCCCTGCTATATGAGGGCACATTAGTGGGCCCGGTGGCCCCGAGGCTACCCTGACGGTGATTTACAAGGTGCAGGGTGGAAGACAAGGACTGTGAATCCCAGCCCAGACATGTCCCAAGGGAATAGTGAATGGCAGCAAAGTCTGGAGCAGAGTGTGGATCTCCGACCCTGACCCTTCAGCCCAGAGCTCGCCTCTGGGCACTGTCCCCAGCTCCATCATGACCATACTCCCTGTTCATCTTCCAACCAGCCACGAAGCTCTGCGCCATGCTAAGAGGTGATTCTGTAATGGGATCGGCAGACTCAGAAGCTCCCTGTTCACCTGTGAACACGTTAATGCCAGCAGCCCCAGAGTGAGCATGTTCCTGTCTTGATCCTGCTCACCAAGCCCAATTGCCATATTTTTGGTTGTGAGCTTNTCCAACCAGCCACGAAGCTCTGCGCCATGCTAAGAGGTGATTCTGTAATGGGATCGGCAGACTCAGAAGCTCCCTGTTCACCTATGAACACGTTAATTCCAGTAGCCCCAGAGTGAGCACGTTCCTGTCTTGATCCTGCTCACCAAGCCCAATTGCCATATTTTTGGTTGCGAGCTTGCAACACTGCAGCCTCCATTGTCCTTTTCATGATCAGTAAAGATATCCTGAGAAAATCCATTAAATATTGAGCTAGAAGTCTGCTGTCAATTTGGTGTGCTACAAGAATACAAAGCTGAGAATGTCTAGGCTGATTTGATTATTAGTGGTCTGAAAACTTACATAATTGAGTATAGGATTACCTAGCATAGGTCGGGGGGACTTACATAGCCATTAATTCTACATTATTCAAGATACAGTTTCTGAGGCAGAACTTGGTCTTTAAAAAGTCTGTGATTGGGAATGTGCTGTACTGTGGCTGCAAAAGATTACAGGAGGATGAATATAATAAGTATTTAACAGAGCATAGAACCTATTTCTTGGGTTATGATGTTTCTCAGTGAAGTTTTTGAGAATTTCAAGGCCCTTGGAATTTAAGTCTTTTGAAATACAAAGTAGTATATGATATGTCAGTCANTGGGAATGTGCTGTACTGTGGCTGCAAAAGATTACAGGAGGATGAATATAATAAGTATTTAACAGAGCATAGAACCTATTTCTTGGGTTATGATGTTTCTCAGTGAAGTTTTTGAGAATTTCAAGGCCCTTGGAATTTAAATCTTTTGAAATACAAAGTAGTATATGATATGTCAGTCACTAGATAACTTTCCTTTTCACTCAGTACCTCCTATTTGGAAAACTTTTCAATGAATCAGCTTGTTTTTCCTTCACTTGACTTGAAGGACTAAATAGAAACATGAAGGAATCCAAAACAATACTGACCACATATATGGAGATTTTGATGAAAAAATTCAAAACTGAGGTACTATTCTCATTTTATACATGGAGCAAGTACAAGTAAACACGTGTATACCTGTGGTGGATACATGTTGATGTATGGCAGAACCAATACAATATTGTAACATAATAAAAATAATGATAAATTTTTTTAAAACTATAAAAAAAGATCTCTTGATGGTCTCAAATAGAACAGTTAGATCTCAACCATTTGTACAGTGCTAAATTGTGTAATTTTGTCCTAATTATTCCTAAATTACTCAAAAGTGGCCTTTTCCAAAAAGGCTATCTGCAAAGCACCAGCTCAAAACATACTCCTGCTCAACCTTCCCCTNGTGGATACATGTTGATGTATGGCAGAACCAATACAATATTGTAACATAATAAAAATAATGATAAATTTTTTAAAAACTATAAAAAAAAGATCTCTTGATGGTCTCAAATAGAACAGTTAAATCTCAACCATTTGTACAGTGCTAAATTGTGTAATTTTGTCCTAATTATTCCTAAATTACTCAACAGTGGCCTTTTCCAAAAAGGCTATCTGCAAAGCACCAGCTCAAAACATACTCCTGCTCAACCTTCGCCTAAACACTGCACAGGAAATAAGCCTTTCTGAGTCAAATAGGTTTTGGGATTACTGTATTTTATATGCTGTACTCACATACCCATAATTCATATCATAAATCAAAGATTGTAATATCCTTTGGTGAAGAAGCCTACTTGATTTTGCATTGCCCAAATTTATTTGACAAGGAAACTTTTATTGAATTATACTTCTAACTCACTACAAAATCAACTTTAGAGAAAGCACTTTTAGGACATATGCTTGTCATTTACTTAAATGTGAAATAATTCTCTCTCTTCTCAGTATTCTGGGAAACACTTGAAGAATCACTAAACTAAGTAAGATCATCAAGTGAGTATTTAATCTTTCTTTGACAGAGGGATTAAAAACTGGAGGTCTTTTTAAATTATTCAGTCTTTTGTAATGAAGGGAGTGTTCATATCCATATTGTCTGCACTGATGATAGAAACCATCTGTTGGGCTTGGTGGTAGCCACTTCTCACTTCCTTTCCCAATGATGTGTGGTCTAGGGTATGATTCTTGGAGTTTTCCGTGGTTACCATGGCTACTTCTGAGCAGGTACCACAAGATTGCTGGAACTGGCAATGCACCTGGTGCCAGTCTGTGGCTCCACAGTCAACCTTATCAACCACAAATGTCTTAGATGGTTCTACCCTTCCAGTTATATAATTGGATCCATTGCTCATAGTCATGCTCAAAATAGAAACAGACAACGAGCCATCTGTTCCACATCTCCAAGTTCTTCCTTAGCATAAAGCACTATCTCTGCTGTTCATTGTTACCATGGTAAGGTGCACCCATGGTAACAGTGAACTGTGTGACCTCAGAGCTGCCCACTTAGCTGCCTGAGTGACACTCTGACTCAGTTTCAACTCCTTNAAGCCATCTGTTCCACATCTCCAAGTTCTTCCTTAGCATAAAGCACCATCTCTGTTGTTCATTGTTACCATGGTAAGGTGCACCCATGGTAACAGTGAACTGTGTGACCTCAGAGCTGCCCACTTAGCTGCCTGAGTGACACTCTGACTCAGTTTCAACTCCTTCGTCAGCTCTTACCCAGATTTGGGAGTGAAGATCTAATGAAAACACTTTCTGTTGTCTGGAGGCACTTTCTTTGGGCTCATTTAATGCATTTTATGGTGCATTAAATGTGTCTGTGTGAATGGCTGGATTTGTTTTGCTCAAGTGTGAAGAATAATTAAGATCATTCTAAGTCAAATGAAGTGTTGAAACACATTGTCAAAGGACCTCAGCACTGTAAATGTCTNGTCAAAAGAAATCCAGGATAACAAAACTTATTTCGGAAAAAAAATAGACTTTAACATAAAGACTGTAAAAAGAGACAAAGAAGGACACTGCAATCAATTCAAAAAAATGCAACAATTGTAAATATATATCCACCCAACATTGTTTTTGTTTAGCCCCTAAATCATGTCCAACTCTTTGACATCCCACGGATTGCAGTACAAAGTCTTCCTTGTCCTTTACTATCTCCCAGAGTTTTCTCAGATTGAGATTCATGTCCATTGATGCCATCCAACCATCTCATCTTCTGTCACCCCTTTCGCCTCTTGCCTTCAATCTTTACCAGAATCAGGGTCCTTTCCAATGAGTCTGCTCTTTGCATCAGATGAACAAAGTATTGGAGCTTCAGTTTCAGTATCAGTCCATCCAATGAATATTCAGAGTTGATTTCCTTTAGATGACTGGTTTGATTTCCTTATAGTCCAAAGGACTGTCAAGAGTCTTCTACAGCACCATATCTTGAAAGCATCAGTTTGTTGGTGTTCAGCCTTCTTTATGGTCCAACTCTCACATCCACACATGACTACTAGAGANAGTATCAGTCCATCCAATGAATATTCAGAGTTGATTTCCTTTAGATGACTGGTTTGATTTCCTTATAGTCCAAAGGACTGTCAAGAGTCTTCTACAGCACCATATCTTGAAAGCATCAGTTTGTTGGTGTTCAGCCTTCTTTATGGTCCAACTCTCACATCCACACATGACTACTAGAGAAACCATAGCTTTGACTAGACGGACCTTTGTCAGCAAAGTGATACCTTTGCTTTTTAATATGCTGTGCTATGTTTGTCATAGCTTTCCTTCCAAGAAGCAAGCATCTCTTAATTTTGAAGCTGCAGTCACAATCTGCAGTGATTTCAGAGCCCAAGAAAATATAATCTGTCACGGCTTCCATTTTTCCCCCATCTATTTGCCAGGAAGTGACGGGACCAGATGTCAAGATCTTAGTTTTTTGAATGCTGACTTTTAAGTCATCTTTTTCACTCTCCTCTTTCACCCTCATCAAGAAGTTCTTTAGTTCTTCCTCACTTTCTGCCATTAGAGTGGTATCATCTGCATATCTGAGGTTGTCTACCCAACACTGGAGCACCTAAATAAATAAAGCAAATATTTATATTAACAAATACAAAGGGAGAAATCAATAGCAACAAAATAATAGTAAGGGATCTCATCACCCCCACTTACATCAATGAACAAGCCCTGGTAAACGTAAGAAAATTAAAATCATATCAACTATCTTTTCTGACACCAGTGCTATGATACTAGAAATCAACTACAAGGGGAAAAAAGAATTCCAAAAAACACAAACACATGGAGTCTAGCTCAGTGATAAAGAATCTGCCTGCCAACCATGAGACTCAGGTTCAGTATCTGAGTCAGGAAGATCCCCTGGAGAAGGAAATGGCAACCAATTCCTGTTTTCTTGCCTGGGAAATCCCATGGACAGGGAGACTGGTGGGCTACAATCCAAGGGGTTGCAAAAGAGTCATACACGACTTAGAAACTAAACAACAGCAACAATTTAAAAACCAGTGACTCACTGAAGAAATCTAAGGGGAAATTTTAAAAATGCCTGAAGACAAGTGAAAGTGAAAACACAATAATTCAAAACATATGGAACACAGCAATTGTAAGAGGGAAGTTTATAGTGATATGAGCCTACCTCTGGAGATAAGAAAAATCTCAAATACACCTGAAGGAACTAGAAAAAGAAGAACAAAACCCAAAGTTAGTAGAAGGAAAGTAATCATAAAGATCACAACAGAAATAAATGAAACAGAGACTAAAAAAAAAAGGAAAGAAAACAAGAGAAAAAAATCAATGAAACTTAGAGCTAGTTCTTTGAAAAGATAAGCAAAATTGATAAACCTTTGGTCTGACTCATCAAGCAAAAAGAGAGAGGACCTAAGTCATTAAAATCAGAAATAAAAAAGGAGAAGTTACAACTGACACCACAGAAATACAAAGCATCAAAAGACTATTACAAACAATTATATGTAAATGAAATGCACAACCCAGNGAAAAGATAAGCAAAATTGATAAACCTTTGGTCTGACTCATCAAGCAAAAAGAGAGAGGACCTAAGTCATTAAAATCAGAAATAAAAAAGGAGAAGTTACAACTGACACCACAGAAATACAAAGCATCAAAAGACTATTACAAACAATTATATGTAAATGAAATGCACAACCCAGAAGAATGGATAAATTCCTGGAAATGTTCAGCTTCGCAAGACTGAACCAGGAAGAGATAGAAAATATGGATGACCATTTACTGGTAATTAAGTGAATCAGTATTTTTTTTTTTTTTAATTCCCAACAAGTCCAGGACCAGACGACTTCACAGGTGAATTCTACCAAACATTTATAGTAAGTCCCCTACATATGAACCTTCAAGTTGCAAACTTTCAAAGATGTGAATGCATGTTCACATATCAAATTATGCAAGTCAGTTCATGCATCCAGTATACACTGTCACACGCATGCATTATCTACAAGTGGTTGTGTTTTTGTGTACAAGGTAGAACTAGGTCTGCAAGAGGATGACTTCATTGAACTCTGCAACACAAGGAGCTCACTAATGAAGATTTGATGAAATTGGAGGCCCAGAGAAAGGATGAAGAGAGATAAATGAAGAAGAAGTAACTGAAGAACTGTAGAGATTCACAGTGTAGGAAATGGCAAAGAGATTTTCTTTATTTAAGAAAGGTCTGTTAGTTTTCGAGGTACAGAATCCAAATGTAGAACAGTACACAAAAGTTGAAGCAGCCGTTCAGAGCACAATCCAGTGCTATCGTGTCATCTATGATGAGGTTAAAAAAAAAGCTACTACCCAGACATCACTGGATTTTGCTTTTTTCAAGAGGGTGTGAGTGTGTTCATACTGTCCCTTCAGTCATGTCTGATTCTTTGTTACCATATGGACTGTAGCCCACCAAGCTCCTCTGTCCATGGGATTCTCCAGGCAAGAATACTGGAGTGGGTTGTCATGCCCTCCTCCAGAAGATATTCCTGACCCAGGAATTGAACCCACATCTCAAGTCTCCTCATTGGCAAATGAGTTCTTTACCACTTGCCCTGCCTAGGAAGCCCTCTTTCAAGAGGGTAGATAGCATCAAATCAACAAGGAACCAGAACTTTTGCCATCAATGTCAAGTGTAGGTAAAATTGCAACTTGCCCTCCATCTCTTGCTGAAGATCCTTCAGCTTTACTATCTCCCACCTCCTCTCCCTCTTTCAGTCACTAATTCTTCTTGACTGTTAACTCGATAGCAGCCCCTGGTTACCAGTTGTTATAGTACTGTACTACTGTAGTTTTCAAGGTATTATGCTGTAAGATTAAAAATGTTTTCTTTATTTTTTTATGTATTATTTCTGTGAAAAATATTATTAATCTATTACATTACAGCACTATCAATATGTAGCCAATTGTGTTTGTTGGATACTTAGGCTAAATTTATTGGACTTATGAACGAGTTGGACTTACAAATGTGCTCTCAGAATGGAACTCATTCATATGTAGGGGACTTACTATATAGAAGAGTTAACACATATCCTTCCAAAATTACCAAAAAAAAAAAAAAAAAAAATGCAGAGGAAAAGTTCTCCTGAACTTATTCTATAGGGCCAGCATAAACCTGATACCAAAAAACAGATGATAATACTACAAAAAAAGAGAAAAAAACAGGCCGATATCATTGAGGAGCATATATGCAAAAGTCCTCACTATATTAGTAAACAGAATCTAATAATGCATTAAAAAAGGTTGCACTCCATGATCAAGTATCCCAGGGATGCAAGGACTTCTTAATATATATAAATCAATCAATGTGATATACCACATTAACAAATTGAAGAATAAAAATCATAAGATCATATCAATAGATGTAGGAAAAGATTTTAACAAAATTCAACATCTATTTGTGATTTAAAAAAATTCTCCAGAAAGTGGAAATAGGGGGAACATAGCTCAACATAATAAAGACCACATATGACAAACCACAATTAACTTCATACTTAATACTAAAAAGCTGAAAGCATTTCCTCTAGATGAGGAATAAGACAAAGATTTCCACTCTCACCCTTTTTATTCAACATAGTACTGGATGTCTATTGCAGTCAGATAAGAAAAGGAAAGAAATAACCCAAATTGTAAAGGAATAAGTAAAAGTTCACTGTTTGCAAATGGTGTGATACTGTGTGTAGAAAATCCTAAAGACATCAGAAAACTAGGAGAACTCATCAATGAATTCACTAAATGTGCAGGATGCAAAATTAATATATAAAAATGTGTTGCATTTCTATGCACTAACAACTATAAGAAAGAGAAATTAAGGAAACAACCTCATTTACATTGCCTCAAAAACAATAAAGTACCAGACTTTCCTGGTGATCCAGCCACTAAGACTCTGTGCCCCCAAAGCAGGGGCCTAGGTTCGATCCCTGGTCAGGGAACTAGATGCCATATGCTGCAACTAAGACCCAGCACAGCCAAATAAATAAGTAAATTTTTTTTTT
>SJYA01002159.1:3799-44581 GCA_006410615.1 Neotragus moschatus | reverse complement strand
GTCTTGGACTATAGTTGCTTTACAATGTTGTTAGTTTCTGCTGCACAGCAAAGTGAGTCACATATATGCCCTTATTTTAGACTCTCTTAATATATATCAACTGTAGAGTATTGACAGAGGAGCCTGATGGATTACAGTCAATGGGGTCACAAAGATTTGGACACGACTGACTGACTAAGCACAGCACAGAGAGTATTGAATAGAGTTCCTTGTGTTGTATAGTAGAGCTTATTAGTTGTCTACTTTGTATATAATTGTGTAAATATAAATCCTAATCTCCCAATTTATTCCAGACACTTTTTCTTGATCTCCTTATTCTTTGACCATCTACTTTAGAAGGTGTGTCAATTCCTTCTCTACCATGATGATATGTGAACATTTTACAACCCAGGAATGTCTTGCTCGAGAATCTGTGAGCCTGCCTTCCTAAAAGTAATAATCTGAAAAATGGGTCCATTTACCCCAGTCTATGTGGAAAGGCAGAAGCCTCATTTCCATAAGTGCTGAAAACTAAGCACAGATGGGAACCTTGGGGCTGAGGCCCTGTGTTATCTTCTCATTAGCTCATCCAGTGTTTACAAATCCCCCTATCCCCAGTCACTTGTTTCAGGGGAGTTGACTTCAATCTTTCTTCTTGCAATAGTCTTGACCTTTATCACAATGTCTTGAATAAAGTTGTCCTTGCCTATTTAACTCTGTCCAGTGAAATGTTTTTGGGAGAATCTGTGGCTCCTTTCTATTAATTAAACAGCTAAAGACAAATCTTACTCTCAAAATCCATAATGATAGGTGCTTCAGTCAGTTAGGGGTGCAGTAACAGAATACCTTGAATGAGGGTGCTTATACAGTAATTGTTGGTTTCTCATAGTCTAAAGGTTGAGAGTCAAGGTCAGGATCCAGCAAGGTCAGGTTCCGGATGAATGTGTTCTTACTTAGATTTTCCACCTTCTCATTTATCTTCATGTGGCAGAAAGAGAGAAAGGACTAGCTCTATTCTTCTGTTTAGAAAGATGGTAATGTCATGGGGACTCCACCCTCATGACCTAATTATCTCCCAAAGGCCCCAGCTCCTGGGACCATCCCACTGGAGGTTAGGGTTTCAATGTATGAATTTATGTGGGGACACAGAGATTTAGTCCATAACCATAACAATAATAGCTCACACTACTTATAGTCAGCAAAATTTATTTAGGATGTTTGAGGTACTATGCACTTAACAGAGTGATATTCTCTAAGTTGATCCTGTTTCCTTGTTTTACATAATATATCCTGTTTAATTATTATAAATGTCCACCAACTTTTATAAATACTTTTTGAATCAACTATAGGAAGACTTTCAAAACGTCCAATATGTTGCTTGATCAAACAAATACAAATCTACTTGGCAAATTGGAGCTATATTAAAACTCAGTGAATTCTCCACTACTGAAATCATTAATAGGACATAATAAATTTAATCACAAATACTTTTAAAATTTTTTAGTTCAGTTCAGTTCAGTCGCTCAGGTGTGTCTGACTCTTTGTGACCTCATGAGTTAACTAACGTTAATTGAATGTACCCCTCTTTTCTCAGAAAACAACTGGAAGTTCATTATCTGATGAATAGACACACTGTGAATGAATTTTTTAAAATGACTTAATCATTGATGTACCACCATTATCACTTCCAAAATGTTCTAAGGCTTTTGAGACATAAATTGTCACATGTGCTTTACAAAATACTCAGTTCCATTTATCAGAATATTTCTACTCTATATCACTTCTGGAGGAAAATTTCTATCATTATCTTAAAAAATTAATTAGTCCATTTTGACAAACATTTTTACAAATATTTAGAATNTATCACTTCCAAAATGTTCTAAGGCTTTTGAGACATAAATTGTCACATGTGCTTTACAAAATACTCAGTTCCATTTATCAGAATATTTCTACTCTATATCACTTCTGGAGGAAAATTTCTATCATTATCTTAAAAAATTAATTAGTCCATTTTGACAAACATTTTTACAAATATTTAGAATTGTTTAATAGAAAAGTTGTCTTTAAACACTTGCTGTTATTTTCCTATTTATTAAAATATTTTTAAAGGAATACTTGGCCCTTAATAAGAATACTAGTCATAACATCCTTCCCTTTTTTCCTTCTCACAACCAAAATAACAAAAATATTTAAATTATTGATGTTTTTGAAAGTAAATGTCTTCATGATATAAGTAAAAGTAACTATAATAAAAAGACAGTGGTGGAATTCATTTGTGGCCCAGTGGTTAAGAATCTGCCTGCCAGTGCAGGGGACATGGGTCTGATCCCTGGTCTGGAAGACCCCACATGCCACTGAGCAACTAAGCCTGTGCACCACAACTACTGACCCAGGGCTCTAGAGCCTGCGAGTTACAGCTACTGAAGCCTGTGCGCCTAGAGCCTGTGCTCCACAACAAGAAAGCAGTCCCCACTCAGGACAGCTAGAGAGAAGTGAGCACAGCAATGAAGACCCAGCACAGACAAAAATAGATAAAATGTAAATTTTTAAAAAATATAGTGATAAATTGAAAACATATTTGCAACATATGACAAAACATTCATTTTTGTGAGAAGAATTTACAGGGCTCCAAATAAAGAATGCAACTGGATACTTTAGACATGAAAAACTTTACTTTGTTTATAAAGTTAAATCTTACACTTTGTTTCCTCTAGGGAAGTCTGGGGACTCAGGAAGAGTAGAAATGGATGGAGACTGTACTGGGGTGGGGCGGGCACCCAGTCAATATTGTAAGACCTTTAGTGGGACCTTTAGACTAGGGGTTAGATATCATGCTCCACTAACAGGCAACCAGTCAGCAGTCCTCACCAGAGTGTGCTGAGTGTGGAATGGAGGCCTTCTTCATGTACTATCCAGGCCCTCAAGGCTCAGGCAGGCGGGTGAGATGGGGCCCAGGAAAATTTGGGGACTGTGTCCCACAGAGTCCCAGAGCCCTCGCCACGGGTGCCCACAAGCCAGATTCAGGTCACAAAGCAGTGAACCTCTCCACAGTCCCCACCTCCATGTACTATAAGCTGCAGAAGTCAATATGGGCATGGTCCCCAGAGCCCTGGGTAGCTGGAGGATATGACTCTGGCTATAAAGATAAGAATTCACCAGCTTCTGTCTCTCCATTCATGTTTCTACACTTGGTCCAGTGTTGACCCATTGTCCACCCCCGGGAATTGGCAGGAAGTTGGGTTGGTGTACAAGGATCTTATACATCATTACTTCAGGCTCACATCTGTGGTTGGAACCTCAAGAACAGACTCTGACACAAGAAGTAGCCAGACTACTCCCTCAGCTTCCCTAGAAAAGGGTTTTGCTGAGAGCTTTCGGGGAGCTCAGGTTTTTTTGTCTTTTCTCCTTGTGTGGCCGTGCAGTAAGGCTTTCTCTGCTCCAGGCTCCTGATTCTTGGTATTGTTTGGCCCCACTGTGTGTTAGGAACATAAACTCATGATCAGTACCAACAGGATATTCTAATCAAGGATAGAATCTCTTTTTATTCTCAATGTGTTAGCTCTGTCCCTCCTCACCGTGACATGTTCACTATCAACTATCTTTGGGGGCAAGACATTTTCTCTCATATAAATCATTTTCTTGATTGGAGAAGAATATGTGACCCTGAGATTCAATTTTTGAAATAAAATCCTTACTCTGAAAATCCTACTTTGCCAATAGAAACACACTTTCTGGGCAGCAGCACTTGAACTCATCCTGTGCAGAGTCCAGTTGACTCTGAAAGTTCTGTGATGTATCGTCGTCACGGTAATGCAGTAATGCACATTCCGCATTCTGTACCAAGTGCCAGCTAGTGAGCTGAGAGGTTCACACAAGGTACAAGTAGAAGGGCTCACCTTCAAATGTGAGAGTTTGAAAATGGGAAACCTGAACTGTTGTTCTGGAGGTAGGTTTCTGCTGATCCTTTGAAGGCTGTTCCATCAAATGGGCTGGTTAACTTTGATAGATTTTCCTCATCTTTTTTTTTTCCCATCACTCTAATTTATCTACAGAGTTATAAATGTGTTTTATAGTTTTTCTTCATTCCTTAAATTACATTTTGATTCTTCAGTCAGCTGGCTGCCTTAAATATATTCTTTAATTTAGAAAAATATACAATTTCCCAGTGCCAGTTTTGTACCCATCCTACCAGAGAACAGATGGAAAGACCTGAAGCAGGAAAACCGTGAGGTCTCCCCAACAATGGACATTATAGGAAAAGGGAATTACAGCTCAATTCTTCTAAGTGTAGTTGCCCAAATCTACAAGCCCTAGAAGTGTAAATCCAGAGACTTTTAAAAAGAAAAGACACTGGGATTTACTTATGGCATTTCCATGGGTTGATATGGACAGGATCACTGTTTATCTGTTGCCAGGGAATTTGGTGAGATGGGGAAATGCTGTTGGGTTAGTGAAAATGAAGTCACTCAGTCGTGTCCGACTCTTTGTGATGCCATGGACTGTAGCCTACCAGACTCCTCCATCCATGGGATTTTCCAGTCAAGAGTACTAGAGTGGGTTGCCATTTCCGTCTCCAAAGGGTCTTCCCGGCCCAGGGATCGAACCTGGGTCTCCTGCATTGTTAGCACACACTTTACCATCTGAGCCACCAGGGAAGTCCCAAGTCGGGTTAGTAGGATAAACATTTGGTTATATAGACATGACTTTCAAAAAGAATATGGGGCTCTGTTGTCTTCCACTACAAGGTCTAGAGCATGATGAGGAGTTAATGAGGTCAGAATTTTAGTGAGGACAAACTTGAACTCCTGCCCATTCTTAGCTAGCACTTGGTCCAGGTTGTTCAAATCAGTGCTCAGATCAACTGTGAGACTTTGAGCATCACAGACTTATTTAAGCTATGAAAGCCTAGCACAGACGACCACCTCACCTCACATTAACAGCTCATCCAGACTTGGTCAGTGGAAGGGAAGCTAATTCTTGGTACAGCTATCATGTGGCTTTTGGTTTAGAAGGTTCTGAGCTCTGAGCAAGTTGGTGGCCAAAGAAACCACAGGCCACTTATCAAGGGGATGGCTGCCTGTGAGATGGCTGAATGTGTGAAAAGGCTTGGGAGGATGGAAAAGTTGGAATCCTGTGGTCTTTCTGAGGTGCTTTGCTCAGAAGAAACATGTATTTTGGATCAGGAACTGAAATATAGAGACAAATGGTGGCAGGAGGATTTGAGCTCTTTTTGGGCTCAGGCATCAGCTCTCATCCACAGAAAACTAGGGGGAGGAGAATTTGTGTGTTGGAGGGGTGAGCTCCTGGTTCAGGGGTTTAGCACAGGTGTCAGAGGTGCAGGCATCTGTGACCTCAGGGAACCAACTACAGTCCTGTCCCAGATACACTCTATCATTGTGTGACTCTTGGAACGTCACTTGATCTCTCTAAATTTCAACAACCTCCAGAGTAACATATGGGTTACAGCCCCTACTTTGTCCTCCCTTCCTCCCCAAAAATGCTAGGTGTCAGAGGAAGTGATAATAGATACTCTCCATGTGAAACCTTGTTTCTGTGAAAAAGCTGAAGAATAAGCTTCCATTCTCACTTATTGGAGCCAGCCAAATACCCTTTTGCCTTCAACTACTACTAAAGTGAAAGTGAAGTCGCTCAGTCGTGTCCAACTCTTTGCCACCCTGTGGACTGTAGTCTACCAGGCTCCTCCATCCATGGGATTCTCTAGGCAAGAATACTGGAGTGAGTTGCCATTTAATTCTCCAGGGGATCTTCCCGACCCAGGGATTGAACCCTGGTCTCCCACCTTGCAGGCAAACGCTTTAACCTCTGAGCCACCAGGACTACTACTAAAGGTCCACCTTATTCTTGCCATCATTCAAGATTGGGGGCAATTATGAACCACCAGTCCTTTACTTTTCTATTTATTTATTTGTCTATATCTATTCATTTATTTGACTGCATTGGGTTTTGGCTGTGGCACATGGGATCTTCATTGCATCATGCAGATCTTTCATTGCAGGCCACTGGCTCTCTAGTTGAGGTGCTTTGGTTCAGTAGTTACAATATGTGGGCTTAGTTGCTCTGAGGCATGTGGGACCCTAGTGTGCTGACCAGAAATCAAACCCCCATCTCTTGCATTGCAAGGCAGATTCTTAACCACTGGACTGCCAGGGAATTCATCCTTTATTTTTCCAATATTTTACTTACATTTAATCATCCTTGGTCTCATAACACTAAAAATAAGCCATATTAACATTTCTCCAACTCAGGACAGGGAACTGAGGCAAAGAGGGAACCATATGTCTTTCTCAAATACCTGTTTCTCCTAAACGGGGTTTGAATCCAGCCCATCAGGCATGGTCTCCATGCTCTGCTGAGCTTCTAAGTCTCAGTTAGAGATATTTGCCTGCACAACCAGTCTGTTCGGTGCAAGATGCCTAGTAGGACCTCCTGCTTGGGCCTTCTGCTAGGTGTCTGGTGAGGAAGGGGCCCAGAGGATTGAACTCTGGGTCAATTGTTATTAGTTTCTGGGTGGTCTTCTGCCAGCAAGATGTCAACAGCTCTCTCCATTATAATGCATTTCCCAGGATATTTTGCCCAGAAGACCAGAAGAAACATCCCTCAGAGATCAAGAACATCGACTACCAGCTGGGTCAGGAGGTTTTGTAGTTGGCTACGAAACAGGCTGCACCCTATAACTTACACAGTTGAAGGTACTGTGTAAATTTTCTTATTAAGTTCACTCAAGAATAATTGTTGTAGTATGTTTAGTGCCTCATATTTAAGAAAAAAACTGTGAAATATTAAGCAATGTTCTTTCATCTCATGTGTTTAAATTGAAACTTACTATATGTGTTGGTACTGTTTTAACTATGGGAGGAAAGATGCATTTTAAATTCAGCCTTTGTTTCATGCTCAAGTGTGGAGATGGTCTCTAGCTATCGTTTGGACACTAGCTAACTGTTTTAACATAAGCTGTGATATGTTCCTCCCTGAACAGAATTATACTGACATAAAGGTTATACAGATAATACAGTAAATTGCTATATCCTATCATTTCAGTTTCTGCTCTCATATGATACTCACAGGTAACATATATGTGTTCTATTTATTACAATTAATGAGATAATATAGTTTTTAGTAATTAAAAGTCCATAGTTCACCTTAGATTCACACTTTATATTGTTGCATTCAGTGATATTTTAAATATACACAATATTATTTATCACCATTATGGTACCATATAGAAATCTGTACACTAATGTTCACTGTATTATTAGCACTCAAATGATAGAAACAACCCAAAGACCATCATGTGATGAATGAAGAAATATGATATATACTCAAATGGAATATTATTCAGCCATGAAAATTAATTAAGGATTGAAATATGCTACAAAATGTATGTACCAAATAATACAAAATGTGTAATGGTTAGTGAAATAAGGCAAGCACAGAAAAACAAATATTGTATGATTCCACTGGTTTAAGGTACATAGGATAGGCTAACTCACGGAAACTGGAAATAGAAATTATACCAAAGCCAGGAGGCAAGAAGGAAGGTGGGTTATGACTTAATGGGTACAGAGGTTGTATCACATCTGATAAAAAGATTTAGATATAGATAGTGTTGGTAGGTACACTGCATTGTGAGTATAGAAAATGCTACATAACTTTTTCATTCTTAAAAGTTATGAAAATAATAAATACAATGTATCTTTTATCACAATGCTTAATTGTTAAGTTGTTTCTGACTGTTTGTGAGCCCGTGGACAGCAGCACACCAGGCTTCCCTGTCCTTCACTATCTCCCAGAGTTTTCTCAAATTCATGTCCATTAAATCTGTGATGCCATCCAACCATCTCATCCTCTGTGGTCCCTCCTTTTCCTCCTGCCCTCAATCTTTCCTAGTATCAGGGGCTTTTCCAGAGAGTCTGCTCGTCACATCAGGAGGTCAAAGTATTGAAGCTTTAGCATCGGTCCTTCCAAAGAATATTTAGGGTTGATTTCCTTTAGAGTTAACTGGTGTGATCTCCTTGCTGTCCAAGAACTCTCAAGAATCTCTTTAGCACCACCATTCTAAAGCATCAGTTCTTTGGCAGCACTCAGCCTTCTTTATGGTCCAGATCTTACAACTGTACATGACTACTGAAACATAGTCTGTTTTTTACTGTTTACCTTTGTCAGACTGACAATTTCAAGTCGATCAGGTTCCCCTTAGTTAGAAAGTTAAAGGCTCTCTGACTCGCTTCTGAAATATCCATCTCCTTAGCCTTCCCCCACCCACCAGGAAGGTTGTCCAACAGATTTCAGCCCACACTTATTAAGCACCCACATCCATACACTCCCCCCACATGTCTGCATTAATAAGGTCTTCCCAGTCAGCATCACAGGTGTCCTGACAATCTCTGTATGTCCTCCTTGAGCTCCCTGTGGACCAGCTGGAGGAGCTATCCAGTTCAAATTTGGAGGAAGAGGCTCTGCCCACCTCTGTGGTAAGTGCTCCTTATTTATCTGAGATAAAAATGTTGCTTTATGACTTTACTTTTTTGCTGAATTCAGATAAAGTTTCAAAATATTCAAGACAGCTGATACGGTTTTTAATTTGATGGATTAATCTTGAGTCTTTCTTAGCAGATAACTTATTCAAAATGACATTTTGAACAAATGACAGTGTAAATTAAAAACTGTAGTTGGGAGAAATTTCCTCTGTAGAAAATGTTCCTTCTTGAAATAAAATTTTTTATATGCTGGTTAAAGTGGGCTGGAGAGATCTTCCAGGAAAGACTCCAGCCTTTCCCACAGGCGTCCTCTATGTTCTCTTTTGGGCTGTGGACTAAACAACACTTTGAGGTGAACAAAGAAACAAACCATTTGGTTTATGAGAGAAAAACGAGAATGAAAGACCTGAATGAATAATATTCAAGATGCTGGCACCCTGACACTCTTTTCTTTTCTCTACTCACAGGCATGCGGAGCAGCCTATGAACATGGTAAATATTCATGGATCATTCCTCTGCTGAGGGACAATCTAACTGACGAAGGTGGGATTCTCTGATTGGCTCTGGTTGGAGAGTCACCCTGATGCTGAATTCCTACAGGGGGTGAGGGCTGGGGTGCAGAAAAGAGACCGATCTCAAAGAAAGAACAGTGTCTATGTTCAGTGATCCCTGAAAACAACTCCATCACTTAGAAGATGAGGGTTTGTGTGAATCAGGGTTAGGGGCCCATGTGTGGGCCCATGTAGTGTGATTGCGAAGCTCTCTCTGTGTGTGTATGATTCCTCAGTGGATGTTTCCTTCTTACACACAACAAGACCTTACCTGCCCTTATTACTCAGCCTTGAAATCCTAGTCATGGAGCAAGGGGGTCCCTGATCTATGTTTATGCCTGGAGGTACTGGCAGCTCCAGAGGTCTAGACTGTGCCCATCATTTTAAGTTGGGCTCAGTGGTCATGAAACCAGGGCAAACACAGGTGTATTAACAGCCCACTTTGGCAAGGTTATTAATGTGAAAGTCACCTCTGGATTCACATCTTCCTGGTCAACTCATAGTTTCTGAGACTTGTGTGGGTTTGTGTAGACAATTTAGGTCATACCTGTTGGTGCTCGTGTCCCTGATTAAAGAAAGAAAAAAGCAGGTTATCATTAGGGAGAGATTTCATTGTACTGGGTGATATAAGCCTTACATTGATTAAACCCTGTAGTACAAACTCAAGGGAAGGTGTCAAACAGACCTGACATTGGAACTTGATAGTCAGCCTACTGACCTTGACTTTTGTTGTAAATCTCCTGCACAGTTGGGTCAGAGACAGTCAGCTCTCACTTGATGGTTTCTTTCCATAATGAACTGTTACAAAAATGTAAGACTTCTGTGAGTGTGGACAGCTTCTGACTCAGTGGATATGAAAACATTACTTAGAAAATGAAGACTGAAAAATAAAATCACAGGATTGATAATAGCTATTTGAAAAGGTAGGACTGAATTCAGTCATCTAAGAGAGTTTGCTTTTAATCCAGAACAAAGTCTCACAGAAGACTTGGTAAGTGCAGTAGCTATAATGGTGGATCCTGGGGAGACCATGATCTAGGAAGGAATCCAGAAGACAGGGGCAATGTAGCAGAAACTCGAAACAGGCAGGAGGGTCATGAGTCTCCGTCACTGAAAGCTGGTGTGCAATTTAGTGTTTCTTTTTTCCCCAGCCATTAGGATTTCATTAGATAAAAGGCATAATCTGTTTCATTTCTTTTCTGTTCCTGTCTTTTGTTCTCCTCCTCCTTTGGCAAACAAGATGATTCAACAGCAGCTCAGTTCATAGTTACTAACCTCCTTTACACATACACTCTATCACATGTCCTCATTAAAAAAAAAAAAAAAAAATGCCAAGTGATTGGTGAGTAGCCTTACCAGTGTTCCTATGGCTATTCTGTATCCCTCTAGGTCCCCAGAAGGTCCTGGTGGTGGAAGTGCACCAGGCCTTGGCTGAGAAACAGCCTCTGAGGACCCTAAAGGTAAGGTTATCCATCTTTATTGAGATAAGGCTGTTGCCTCACTTCTTTAATTTTTTTTTGAGTGGAAAACAGTTATAGTAATCTGACAATGTATATTATCACTGATGTATGCAATTCCTTGACTGGGGAAAAATTGAGGATGAGTCTATTATCAATACAGACTTGATTCAAAAGGACATTTAAAAAAAGAACAGTATCCATTACTCTGTAGGTACTTTCTTAAGTATAAATTTTTCCTGCATCAAAAATAATTTTGTAATTGTTAGTCAAATTGAAAGTGAAAGCTCTTACGTGAACGAATCCAGCCTTTTCAACAAGGATCCTGTCTGTTTTCTTTTGGAGCCATTGACTTAAAGAGTTTTAGTAATCTAAGGACAAAAATTAGATAACAGAAGACTTACTGGCAGAGAACATATGATGCTGACACCTTCATATTGTTTCCTTCTCTCTAATCACAGTCTTACGGAGCAGCCCATGAACACGGTAAATATTCAGAGATTATCCATTTGCTGAGGAACAATCTAGTTGTTGAAGGTGGAGCTCTCTTGCAGACTACGTTTGGAGAGTCGCCCTAAGGCGGGCTTCCTACAAGGGATGTGAGGCTGTGGGATTCAGAGAAGAGATTGATCTCGTGGAAAGAACATGTCTGTATCTATAGTTTCTGGGAAAAATTCTGTCATTTAGATGCTGTGGGCTTGTGTGAATCAGGTTTGGGGGCCCATAAATTGGCACATGTTGTGAGATTTTTAAGCTCTGCCTGTGTGTGTTTCTTCAGTAGATATTGCCCTCATACAGCACAAGTCAACTGTGAACTTTCTAAACACTTCTCATCACCTCTGCACACTAGCTGTACATTACCTGATTCTTCCCTCAGCTCAGCCATTCCTCAAGTTTGGTTAATATTCATTTCCTCAATTGGAAATGGTGTTGAGAAAAATGGCCCAAGCTCTTGAACCTCCTAAGTGGACAAGCCAAACAGAGAACCAAGGGGTGGTCCCAGTGTGTCTGCTCTGGACCCCTGACCTGCACTGATCACTCAGCCTTGATATCCTAGTCGCGGAGCAAGGGGCTCCTTGCATCTATGTCCATGCCTGGAGACACTAGGAGCTAGAAATCCAGACCATGCCCATCATTATAAGGTTGTATCAGAGGTCATGGAACCCAGGGCAAGCATAAGTGAATTAATAGCGAACTTTGGCACAGTCATTAGTCTGAAAGCACCTTGGGACTTTCATCCACCTGGTGAAGTCACATATTATGAAAGTTGTATGGCTTTGTATAGACAATGTAGGTAATTCTATTGGTGCTACTTTCATTGCTGAAACAAGGAAAAAAGAAGATTGTCATCAAGGAGAGATTTCATTGCACTGGGTGACATTACCATAAGCCTTACAGTGATTAAACCCTGTAGAACATACTCAAGGGAAAGTTTCAAATAGATATCACAGTGGAACTTGATAGTTAGCCTACTGACAATGCCTCTTGTTGTAAATCTCCTGCCCAGCTGGGTCAGACAGGGTCAGCATTCACCCCATGCTTCCTCTCCATAATGAACTTTCCCACTAAATGCATGACTTCTGTGACTGTGGACAGTCAAACAGTGGACATGCAAACATTCTTTGGAAAATGAAAACTGGGAAAAAATATTACATGCTTGATAGAAGCTATTTGGAAAGATATGATTGAATTTAGTCCTCTTAACAGAGTTTTCTTTTAGTCAAGAACAAAGTGTCATAAAAGACTAGGTAAATAGGCAAAACACTCTCTGATATATATCAAAGGAGGATCCTCTATGATCCACCTCCCAGAATACTGGAAATAAAAGCAAAAATAAACAAATGGGATCTAATTAAAATTAAAAGCTTCTGCACAACAAAGGAAACTATAAACAAGGTGAAAAGACAGCCTTCAGAATGGGAGAAAATAATAGCAAATGAAACCACTGACAAACAACTAATCTCAAAAATTTACAAGCAACTTATGCAGCTCAATTCCAGAAAAATAAACGACCCAATCAAAAAATGGGCCAAAGAACTAAACAGACATTTCTCCAAAGAAGACATACGGATGGCTAACAAACACATGAAAAGATGCTCAACTTCACTTATTATCAGGGAAATGCAAATCAAGACCACAATGAGATACCATTTCACACCAGTCAGAATGGCTGCAATCCAAAAGACTGCAAGCAATAAATGCTGGAGAGGGTGTGGAGAAAAGGGAACCCTCTTACACTGTTGGTGGGAATGCAAACTAGTACAGCCACTATGGAGAACAGTGTGGAGATTCCTTAAAAAATTGCAAATAGAACTGCCATATGACCCAGCAATCCCGCTGCTGGGCATACACACCGAGGAAACCAGAATTGAAAGAGACACATGTACCCCAATGTTCATAGCAGCACTGTTTATAATAGCCAGGACGTGGAAACAACCTAGATGTCCATCAACAGATGAATGGATAAGAAAGCTGTGGTACATATACACAATGGAGTATTACTCAGCCATTAAAAAGAATACATTTGAATCAGTTCTAATGAGATGGATGAAACTGGAGCCAATTATACAGAGTGAAGTAAGCCAGAAAGAAAAGCACCAATACAGTATACTAACTCATATATATGGAATCTAGAAACATGGTGATGATAACCCTGTATACGAGACAGCAAAAGAGACACAGATGCATGGAATGGACTTTTGGACTTTGAGGGAGAGGGAGAGGGGGGGAAGGTTTGGGAGAATGGCACTGAAACATGTGTGCTGTCGTGTGGGAAATGAAGCATCGGTCTATATTCGGTTCAGGATACAGGATGCTTGGGACTGTGCACGGCGATGATCCAGAGAGTTGATGTGGAGTGGGAGGTGGGGGGCGGGTTTCAAGATTGGGAACTCATGTACACCTGAGATGAAAAAATAAAAATTAAAATTAAAAAAAAAAAAGACTAGGTAAATATAATAGCTATAACTGAATTCTGTGGAGAGAGTGATCTAGGAAGAAATCTGCAAGAGAGGGGTGATTTACCAGTAGCTCTAAACAGGCAGGAGGGTCATGGGTCGATTTCATTGAAAACTGACATGTATTTTGGTGTTTCTCTCTTCCACATTGTTTAGGGTATCACTAGTTAAAATGCAGAAGCTCTGTGACATTTCTTTCCTGTTCTTCTCCTTTGCTCTCCATCCAGAAAGAGGATGATTCAACAGCATTTCAGTCCATAGTTACTAAACTCCCTCATGCACACACTGCACCCAATGTCTCCATCAAACAAGCAAACAAACAAAAATACGGAGTGATTGGTGAGCAGCCTCACCTGTGTCCTGATGGTTATTCTGTGTCCCTCTAGCTCCCCAGGAGGACCTGGTGCTGAAATGGCATGAGGCCTGGGCTGAGAAACAGCCTCTGAGGACCCCAAAGGTAAGCTCATCTGGCTTTATCTGGGATAATGGTGTTGCTTCACTTCTTTGTTTTCATTCAACCAAATACAGTTACAGTAATCTGGTGAAATATTGAGGATAAATATATCATCAACATAGACTTGATTCAAAAGTACTTTTAAAAAAGGTAGCATCTCTGGTACCTGTAGTACTGTAGGTACTTTGCTCAGTAGAAATTTTTCCTGCTTCAAAAATAATTTTGTAATTGTTGTTAAAATTGAAACTTCAGATTTTATGTAAAACACTCCAGAGTTTTCAACAGGGGTCCTCTCTGTTTCATTGTGAGAGTGGGCATTGATTTGAAAAGTTTTAGTTATCTGAGGGCCAAAATCAGATCACAGAATACTTACTGCACAGAACATATGATGCTGACACCCCACACTGTTTGCTTCTCCCCAATCGCAGGAATCCAGAGCAGGCTATGAACATGGTAAATATTCAGGGGCCACCCCTCTGCTGAGAAACACTGTAGTTGATTAAGGTGGGTCTCTCTGTCTAGCTCTGATTGGAGAGGCACCCTGATGCTGGAATCCTACTGAGGGTGAGGGCTGGGAGTGCAGAGAAGAGACTGATGTCACAGGAAAGAACAATGTCTGTGTTCTACGGTCTCCAAAACGACTCCATCATTTAGATGCTGTGGGTTTGTGTCAATCAGGCTTGGGGGCCAATGTGTGGGCCCATGTGCTGAGATTTTGAAGCTCTGTGTGTGTGTGTGTGTCTCTTCAGAAGATACTTCCCTCTTACACAGAATAAGTCAAATGTGAAGTTTCTAAACACTTCTCATCACCACTGCACACTGGCTATACATTACCTGATTCTTTCCTCAACTCAACCTTTTCTCAAGTTTGCTTAATATCCATTTTCTACAGATGGAGATGGTGCTGAGAAAAATGGTGCAAGCTCTTGACCTTCTAAGTGGAAAAGCCAAACTGAGAACCTGGGGATGGTCCCAGTGTGACTGCTCTGGACCCCTGACCTGCACTTATCACTCAGCCTTGAAATCCTAGTCATGGAGCAAGGGGGTCCCTGCATCTATGTCCATCCCTGGAGGTACTAGCAGGTCCAGGAGTCCAGACCCTTATGTTCATTATAAAGTGGGCTCAGTGGTCATGAAATCCAGGGAAACCAAACGTGACTTAACAGCCACCTTTGGCTCAGTCAGTAGTAAGAATGGAGCCTCAGGACTGGCATCCTCCTGGTCAACTCTGTGGCCTTGTGTAGACAATGTAGGTCATATGTGTTGGTGCTAGTGTGATTGCTTAAACAAGGAGAAAGGCAGATTATAATTAGGGAAATATTTCATTGTACTGGGTGACATTACCACAGGCCTTGCATTGATTAAATCCTGTATCATACACTCAAGGGAAGATATCAAATATATCTCACAGTGGAACTTGGTAGTTAGTCCAATGACCGTTAGTCTTGTTACAATATCCTGAACAGCAGGATCAGAGACAGTCAGTGTTCACCCTATGTGTCCTCTCCATAATGAACTGTCCCAATAAATGTATGACTTCTGTGAGCCACTGACTCAGTGGACATGCAAACATTGTTTTCTTTTAATCAAGGAAAAAATTTCATAGAAAACTTATTAAGCTCAAGAGCTACAAATGTGGATCTTGGAGAGGCAGTGATATGGGAAAAAAAGCCAGAAGACAGGGGCCATTTAAAAGATGCTCTAAAAAAGCAGGAGGAGGGTCATGGGTCTCTGTCATTGAAAGCTGACATGCATTTTAGTGTTGTTTTTTTTTCCCCCGTCATTTAGGTTATCACTAGTTTAATGCAGAAGCTCTGTTTCGTTTCTTTCCTGCTCCTCTCCTTTACTCTCCTTCATCCAACAAAGAGGATGATTCAACAGCAGTTCAGTTCATAGTTGCTAACCTCCATCATGCATACACTCTACCATCCCACATCCCATAAAAAAAAAAAAAAGAGAGAGAGAGAATCACTGAGTGATTGATTAGCATCCTCACCAAGTGTCCTGACAGCTCAGCTACTCCATGTAGCTAGCTCCCCAGGAAGACCTGGTGGAGGAACTGTGCTTTCTCTAATCAACTGTCCCACTATACATATCGCGCCTGTTAGTATGGACAGTGTTAGATTCAGTGGTGTACACAGTGTGTACACTGTATACTGTGTATAAAACACATACTGATATAAAAATATGATATTATTCATAGTGGTTGTTTGTAAATGATAAGAATTCAGTATTATCAAATCTCATACATTTTATTTTATTTAAAACACTTGCTTAGTGATTTAATAGAACAGCACATTTTGCCCAGGATTGAATTCAGTACTCTACAGAGTTTACTTTTAATCAAGTACAAAGTCTCATAGGAAACATGAGTGGAGTAGCAGCAACTGTGGATCCTGGAGAAAGAGTGATCTGGAAAAAATCAAAACACCATAGCAATTTAGCAGGAGCTCAAAATAAGCAGGAGGAGCCATGGGTCTCTTTCATTGAACAATACACATATTTTAGAGTTTTCCTTTTTTTAGAATGAATGTTTCTTCTTGATTAGGTTCTTCCTAGCTAGAAAGCCAAAGCTCTGCTTTCATTTCCTTCCTCCTCCTCTTTACTTTCCTTCCTCCTCCAAAGAGGATGGATCAACACAAGTTCAGCTCATGCTTATTAACTTCCTGCATCCATACACACCACCTCATGTCCACACAAAGTGACAACCCCCTGAATGATTCCTGAACAGCCTCACCACTGTTCTAACAGCTACTCTGTGTCCCTCTAGGTTTCACTGAGGACCTGCCAGTCAACCCAGCTTGTGACAGGACTGAAGAGACTCCCTGTGTCTCCAAGACAAGTTGTTTTGTTTTCTGGTCTGAGATAGAAATACTTTTTCATATCTCTTTCAGTAGAATTAAGCTATGATTCTTTGAGGGTGTTAGTTTCAAATAGAGATGATTCTCTTGGTTGGGATAATGTTGAGTGAGAGTCTTATTACCAACTCATGATGTCTCTGTCCCCAGGATATTAAAATTATTAGCATCCATTACACTCTGTAAAATATAGAGTTCTCTCTGCTGCAGCAACATTTCCTCTGTGAAAAGAAGTCTTCAATTTTCAAACCAAACGGACTTCAAATTTCATCCTCCAGGCAAAGGTCTTGCCTTTCATCCTGAGTATGTGGGCCCTGATCTTCCTGGGTTCCCTGGACTCCACACTGCTCCTCATCAGGTTCTCTGCTGTCACCAAATGAACCAAAGACTGTGCATCTATGTGATCTTACCCTCATAGTGTCTTCTCTTCTGTACTTGCAGGTGGCCCTTTCAGGATGTGAAAGTGGTATGTATTCTAGAGTCATTCACTTTGGGAGAAAAAACTTTGTAGTTGACACAGTTGGGGCTTTCTCACTGGTTTTAGTGTAGAGGGTAAACTGATTCCAAATTCCTGTTGGGAATGATTTTAGGAGCACTGGTGATAGAAAGTAATTTACAAATAGAGCACTGTGGCTGATTACTGTACAGGAAGAAGCTGTATTATTGTTAATAGTGGAGGTGTGTGTGCATGGAACTGGGTATGCATCCATGTGTGATTCAATTTGTGTGTGTGAAATTTTTGTGTTGTGTTTTCCTCTATATCTGTCACCCTCAACATCACTATTCCTAGTGTTAATTCCCCCTCAAATTTCCCAACATAATGCACCATGAATGTGTATGTGTTAAAGATTAAAGAGAGTGTACATATTCACTGTATGCATTGATTTTACACCAAGTGAGTATCCTTTTCCCGGGAAGACAGATCCCATCACTGCTCAGGAAAATATCTGCAGGATTCTTTTTAATTTTTATTAAGTGTTTTATTGGCTCTGCTGGGTATTCATTGCTGTGCAGGCTTTTCTCCACTTGTGAAAAACCAGGGCAACGCTCTAATTGTGGTGCACAGGCTTCTTACTTTTGTGGTTTCTTCTGTTGCAGAGCATGGGTTCTAGGGCTCTTGGGCTTCCATAGATTTGGCACATGGGTTCAGTAGTTGTGGCTCCTGGGCTCTAGAGCGTGGGCTCAGGTAGTTGTGGCAATCAGGATTAGTTCCTCCACGGCATGTGCAATCTTTCCAGGCCAGGGAATGAGCTCATATCTCCTGTCTTGGCAGGTAGATTCTTAAACACTGAGCCACCAGGGAAGCCCTACAGGATTCTTAATGTGCAAAACTGTCTTTCAGAAGCCCCCTTTACTGGGTCAATCACACCTTTGTTTAATAGTAAATCTCATCTCTTAGTAGGTCTTATAACATTTCTTTTGGTCATGATTCATCACTCTACCACTTCCCTCATTCAAACTCTTTCATATTAGAGCCTTAGAATGAGTCCTCCCCCCTCACCCAAGTCCCCCAGTATAGGATCCCCTGTTGGTACACACATGCCACATCCAGTTCTAGAGGAATCTGAGAAAGGAGGAGCCTCAAGGCATAGATAGAGCAAGTTCAGTCCAGCTTTGCCTCTTAAGCTTTGAAGTGTCCAGTCAGTCCTGTTAACTCAATGCAACTTGTTGTTCAGCACAACTCTAGAAATTTTCCATTCTGCAACTAAAATTTTTTAACCATTGAACAGGCATCCCCTGTGTCAACCTCTTCCCAGCTCTTGGAACCACCCTTCTAGTCTCTACTTCTCTGAATTTTCCTTTAGATGCCACAGGTAAATGAAATTGTTCAGTATTTGTCCTCCTGTAACTAGCTTATTTCACTCTTACCAATATCCTCCAGCTTCATTCATTGCTGCAAATGACAAGATAACATTCATTTTAAAAAAGCTGAAATCACATTCCAGTGTATGTATACACCACATTTTCTTTCTTGATTTATTTGCCCATGGACACTGGGCAGTTTTTCTATTTTGGTTGTTGTGTACAATGTGACAACTGGATATGAGATTGTAGATATCTTCTGGAGATTCTAGTTTTATCTCATTTGGACATAAACTCAAATAATTGATTGCTGGATCTTATGATAATTTTTGAATCTTAATGATTTTTGGAGGGACTTCCAAACTGTTCCATAATGGGCATGACATTTTCCATTCCTACAAGAGGGTACAAAAGTTGCACTTCTCCACACCCTTGCTAGCATCTGTTATTTTATTTTTTAATTTAAATTTATTTATTTTATTTTGGAGGCTAATTATTTTACAATGTTGTAGTGGTTTTGCCGTACATCAACATGAAACCACCAGGGGTATACACATGTTCCCCATCCTGAACCCCTCTCCCACCCCCTTCCTCATCCCAACCCTCTGGGTCATCCCAGTGCACCAGCCCCAAGCATCCTGTATCCTGCATCGAACCTGGACTGGCGATTCATTTCTTATATGATATTATACATGTTTCAATGCTGTTCTCCCAAAACATCCCACCCTCTCCCTCTCCCACAGAGTCCAAAAGACAGCTCTATACATCTGCGTCTCTTTTGCTTTCTTGCATATAGAGTTATCATTACCATCTTTCTAAATTCCATATATGTGTTCAGTCAGTTAAGTTGAGTTCAGTTGCTTAGCCGTGACCAACTCTTTGCGACCCCATGGACTGCAGCATGCCGGGCCTCCCTGTCCATCACCATCTCCCGGAGTTCACTCAGACTCACGTCCATCAAGTCAGTGATGCCATCCAGCCATCTCATCCTCTGTCGTCCCCTTTTCCTCCTGCCCCCAATCCCTCCCAGCATCAGAGTCTTTTCCAATGAGTCAACTCTTTGCATAAGGTGGCNATAGAGAGAGATCACTTCTGTGTCTTCTATGAGGAAATGTCTATTGACACTTTTTGCACATTTTTTAGTCAGTTATTTGCTTGTCGTTTTTTCAAGTTATGTTATAGTAGTTGCTTTTATATTCTGGATATTGATCCCTCATTCAGATACAATGCTTGCAGATACTTCCTCTCATTCTATAGATTGCCTTTCTGTAGATGTTGAGGAGACTATTCTTTTTATTTATTTATTTTAGTTTTAGGCTAATTATTTTACAGTATTGTAGTGGTTTTTGCCATACACTGACATGAATCAGCCATGGGTGTACATGTGTACCACGTCTTGAACCTCCTTCAATGTCCCTCCCCATCCCATCTCTCAGGGTCATCCCAGTGCACCAGCCCTGAGCACCCTGTCTCATGCATCAAATCTGGACTGGCGATCTATTTCACATATGATAATATACATGTTTCAATGCTATTCTGTCAAATCATCCCACCCTCGCCTTCTCCCATTTGTTTATTTTTGCTTTTATTTCCAGTCTTCTGGGAGGTGGGTCATAGAGGATCCTGCTGTGATTTATGTCAGAGAGTGTTCTGCCTATGTTTTCCCCCAGGAATTTTATAGTTTCTGGTCTTATGTTTAGATCTTTAATCCATTTTGAGTTTATTTTTGTGTATGATGTTAGAAAGTGTTCTAGTTTCATTCTTTTACAACAGAGTCCAAAAGTCTGTTCTTTACATCTGTGTCTCTTTTGCTATCTTGTATATAAGGTTATCATTACCACCTTTCTAAATTCTGTATATATGTGTTAATATACTCTATTGGTGTTTTTCTTTCTGGCTTACTTCACTCTGTATAATAGGCTCTAGTTTCATCCACCTCATTAAAACTGATTCAAATGCATTCTCTTTAACAGATGAGTAATACTCGATTGTGTATATGTACCACAGCTTTCTGAGCCATTCATCTGTCATTGGACATCTAGGTTGCTTCCATGTCCTAGCTATTGTAAACAGCGCTGAGATGAACTTTGGAGTACACGTGTCTCTTTCAATTCTGTTTTCCTTGGTGTGTACNCACCTCATTAAAACTGATTCAAATGCATTCTCTTTAACAGATGAGTAATACTCGATTGTGTATATGTACCACAGCTTTCTGAGCCATTCATCTGTCATTGGACATCTAGGTTGCTTCCATGTCCTAGCTATTGTAAACAGCGCTGAGATGAACTTTGGAGTACACGTGTCTCTTTCAATTCTGTTTTCCTTGGTGTGTACGCACAGAAGTGGGAATGCTGGGTCGTACGGCAGTTCTATTTCCAGTTTCTTAAGGAATGTACACATTTTTCTCCATAGTGGCTATACTAGTTTGCATTCCCACCAACAGTGTAAGAAGGTTCCCTTCTCTCTACACCCTCTCCAGCATTTATTGCTTGTTGACTTTTTGATAGCAGCCATTCCGTCTAGCGTGAGATGGTACCTCATTGTGGTTTTGACTTGCATTTCTCTGATAATGAGTGATTGAGCATCTTTTCATGTGTTTGTTAGCCATCTGTATGTTTTCTTTGGAGAAATGTCTGTTTAGTTCTTTGGCCCATTTTTTTTATTGGCTCTTCTATTTTTCTGGAATTGAGCAGGAGGTGTTGCTTGTATATTTTTGAGATTAGTTGTTTGTCAGTTGCTTCATTTGCTATTATTTTCTCCCATTCTGATGCCAGTCTTTTCACCTTGCTTAGAATTTTCTTCATTGTGGAAAAGCTTTTAAGTTTAATTAGGTCCCATTTGTTTATTTTTGCTTTTATTTCCAGTATTCTGGGAGGTGTGTCATAGAGGATCCTGCTGTGATTTATGTCAGAGAGTGTTCTGCCTATGTTTTCCTCCAGGAGATTTATAGTTTCTGGTCTTATGTTTAGATCTTTAATCCATTTTGAGTTTATTTTTGTGTATGGTGTTAGAAAGTATTCTATTTTCATTCTTTTACAAGTGGATGACCAGGTTTCCCAGATCCACTTGCTAAAAAGATTGTCTTTTCTCTATTGTATATTCTTGCTGCCTTTTTCAAAGATAAGGTGTCCATAGGTGTGTGGATTTATCTCCGGGCTTTCTATTTTGTTCCATTGATCTATATTTCTGTCTTTGTGCCAGTACCATACTGTCCTGATGACTGTAGTTTTGTGGTATATTCTGAAGTCAAGCAGGTTGATTCCTTCAGTTCCTTTCCTCTTAAGACTTCCTTGGCGATTCGAGGTTTTCTGTATTTCCATACATATTGTGAAATTGTTTGTTCTAGTTCTCTGAAAAATACCATTGGTAGCTTAATAAGGATTGCATCGAATCTATAGGTTGCTCTGGATATTATACTTCTTTTCACTATATTTATTCTTCCAATCCATGAACATGGTATATTTCTCCATCTATTTGTGTCATCTTTGATTTATTTCATTAGTGTTTTATAGTTTTCTATATATAAGTCTTTTGTTTCTTTAGGTAGATTTATTCTTAAGTATTTTATACTTTTCATTGCAATGGTGAATGGAATTATTTCCTTAATTTCTCTTTCTGTTCTCTCATTGTTAGTGTATAGGAATGCAAGGGATTTCTCTGTGTTAATTTTATATCCTGTAACTTTACTATATTCATTGATTAGCTCTAGTAATTTCCTGGTGGAGTCTTTAGGGTTTTCTCTATAGTGGATCACGTCATCTGTAAACACTGAGAGTTTTACTTCTTCTTTTCTAACCTGGTTCCTTTTATTTATTTTTCTTCTCTGATTTCTGTGGCTAAAACTTTCAAAACTATGTTGAATTGTAGTAGTGGTGAGAGTGGGCACCCTTGTCTTGTTCCTGACTTTAGGGGAAATGATTTCAATATTTTACCATTGAGGATATTGTTTGCTGTGGGTTTATCATATATGGCTTTTTTTTAAAAATATTGAGGTATGCTCCTTATATGCCTGCTTTCTGTAGGGTTTTTATCATAAATGGATGCTGCATCATAAATAGATGCTGCATCTATTGAGATAATCACATGGTTTTTTTTCTTTCAATGTGTTAATATAGTGTATCACATTGATTGGTTTGAGAATGTTGAAGAATCCTTGCATCCCTGAGCTAAAACCCACTTGGTCATGGTGTGTGATCTTTTTAATATGTTGTTGGATTCTATTTGCTAGAATTTTGTTAAGGATTTTTGCATCTATCTTCATCAGTGATATTGGCCTGTAGATTTCTTTTTTTGTGTGGCATCTTTGTCTGGTTTTTGTATTAGGGTGATGGTGGCCTCATAGAACAAGTTTGTAAGTTTATCTTCACCTGCAGTTTTCTAGAAGAGTTTGAGCAGGATAGATGTTAGCTCTTCTCTAAATTTTTGGTAGATTTGACTAGGCTTTTGTTTGTTGGACGATTTCTGATTACAGTTTTGATTTCTGTGCTTGTGATGGGTCTGTTAAGATTTTCTATTTCTTCCTGGTTCAGTTTGGAAAGTTATGTTTTTCTTAGAATGTGTCCATTTCTTCCACGTTGTCCATTTTATTGGCATAAACTTGCTGATAGTAGTCTCTTATGATCCTTTGTATTTCTATTTTGTCTGTTGTGATTTCTCCATTTTCATTTCTAATTTTGTTGATTTTATTCTTCTCCCTTTTTTTCTTGACGAGTCTTGCTAATGGTTTGTCTATTTTATTTATCTTCTCAAAGAGCAAGTTTTAGCTTTGTTGGTTTTTGTTACAGTCTCCTTTGTTTCTTTTTTTCATTTATTTCTGCCCTAATATTTATGATTTCTTTCCTTCTACTAATCCTGGGGTTCTCTGGTGCTTCTTTTTCTAGTTGCATTAACTGTGGAGTTAGGTTATTTATTTCATTTTTCTCTTCTTTCTTGAGGTAAGCTTGTATTGCTATGAATCTTCCCCTTAGCACTGCTTGTACTGTATCACACAGGTTTTGGGTTGTTGTGTTTTCATTTTCATTTGTTTCTATGCATATTTTTATTTCTTTTTTGATTTCTTCTGTAATTTTTTCGTTATTCAGAAGCGTGTTGTTTAGCCTCCATATGTTTGTATTTTTAATAGTTTTTTTTTTTTTCCCCAGTAGTTGACATCTAATCTTACTGCATTGTGATCAGAAAAGATGCTTGGAATCACTTCACATTTTTTGAATTTACCAAGTGCTGGGAGCCAGCGTGAGGAATCCCACCCATGGCAAAGGTCATGAGAAAGGAAGCCAGACATACACAAAGACATGATTTGGCTTCAGGGATTCCCCCTGGGTTTTCCTGAGCATCTACCTCCAAAACCAGAGTCTGCCTGCCTTATTGTACTGTGCTTTCCACTCTTCTGACATAACAGGGGGCCATCCTCGATCATCTTTCTCTAAAAGGAATTAACTTAGGGCTTCAGTTAACAGTCTCCTGCATATAAAAGGAGTGTTTCAGCTCAAATCCCTCTGATGGCTCTCTAACTTGCCTGACAGTTAGAGACTTTTACAACTTGATTGTTTACAGCCCCCCCAACTGTGAGAGGCATGGGAAGAAGAGTTAAAAGTTATTAGAGTAGTGCTGGTGTAGGATTTCATTATTGGGCCAATGCTTGTTGCTAAGTTCCCATATCTCTTATCCACTGTGCACCTGGGAGTATATTTGTTAACATAATTAGAATGTAAGAAAAATAAGTGTAGCCTTGAAACTAACCAGACTAACTAATCAGACTTTTGAGCTAATTTGTTCTTTCTTTATTGTAACTTACTGAACCTTTGCTTCGTAAAAATGTAACTTTGTTTGATACTTTCTGAGGCTGACATAGATTAGAAATTAAAAAAAAAAAAAAAAAAGAACTTCAAGGAAAAATAAGTTTTCTGGTTGAGCAGATTTTTTTCAAAAGAGGGTCTTAAAATGTTTCACAGGCCTCCAAGGCCAGAAGATAATGTACACAACATCATTCATGGAAAGGTATAAAAGTCCGTTTGAAAATAAAGTTATTGGGTCTCGTTCACCAAAGCAGCTTGGTCTCCCTGTGTCAATCATTCTCTGTCTCCTCCTCTTACTCTCTTTCTGGCTAGTTCCCATCTAGAACACAGAGGTCCACCATGTCTACTTATTTGCCGGGGTTTCTAAGACCTGAATGAGAAGTTGCCCTGCGTCTTCACTCCTTTGGGAGACTGGGAGGGCACCTGTGGCCTTACGTAGATGATGTAAGTCTCTTATCTTGAGACTTTATTGATTTTCTGTATAAACCAAAGAATATCAGCCTCTTTCTCTCCTCTATATTTTTATCTACAATATTCTTTCTTATCTCTCTCTAAATCAATTGCCGACTCAATCCACCCTTCAAATTCCCTGGATCCACCGGGGCTGGACCCTGGCAACCAAGGCTAGATTTATGGCCAAGCATGTCATCTGCCCTGGAAAATGTTCTATGTGCACTTGAGAGAAAGGCAAAGTTCACTGTTTTGGGATGAAATATCCTATAGATATCAATTAGGTCTCATTGGTCCATTTTATCATTTAAAGTTTGTGTATCATTGCTAATTTTCTGTTTAGTTGATCTATCCATAAGAGTGAGTGGGGTACTGAAGTCTCCCACTGTTATTGTGTTACTGTTAATTTCTCCTTTCATACTTATGAGCATTTGCCTTATGTATTGTGGCACTCCTTTGTTGAGTACGTAGATATTTATAACTGTTATATTTCTTTTTGGATTGATCCTTTGATCATTATGTAGTGTCCTTCTTTGAATATTTTCACAGCCTTTATTTCAAAGTTATTTTATCTGATATGAGTATTGCTACTCCTGCTTTCTTTTATTCTCCATTTGCATGAAATATCTTTTTCCAGCCCTTCACTTTCAGTCTGTATGTGTTCCTTGTTTTGAAGTGGGTCTCTTGTAGACAACATATATAGGGGTCTTGTTTTTTTATCCATTCCATCAATCTTTGTCTTCTGGTTGGGGTATTCAATCAATTTACATTTAAGGTAATTATTGATAAGTATGATCCTCTTGCCATTTTCTTTGCTGTTCTGGGTTCGAGTTCATAAACCTTTTCTGTGTTTCCTGTCTAGAGAAGATCTTTTAGTATTTGTTGAAGAGCTGGTTTGGTGGTGATGAATTCTCTCAGTTTTTGCTTGTCTGCAAAGCTTTTGATTCCTCCTTCATATTTGAATGAGATCCTTGCTGGGTACAGTAATCTAGGTTGTAGGTTTTTCTCTTTCATCACTTTAAGTATGTCTTGCCATTCCCTTTTGGCCTGAAGAGTTTCTATTGAAAGATCAGCTGTTATCCTTGTGGGAATACGCCTGTGTGTTATTTGTTGTTTTTCCCCTGCTGCTTTTAATATTTGTTCTTTGTGTTTGATCTTCATTAATTTGATTAATATATGTCTTGGGGTGTTTCACCTTGGGCTTATCCTTTTTGGGACTCTCTGGTTTTCTTGGATTTGGGTGGCTATTTCCTTCCCCATTTAGGGAAGTTTTCAATTATTATCTCCTCAAGTATTTTCTCATGACCTTTCTGTTTGTCTTCTTATATTAAGACTCCTATGATTTGAATGTTGGAGCATTTGACATTGTGCCAGAGGTGTCTGATGTCTTCATTTCTTTTATTTCTTTTTTTTCCCCTCTCTGCTTTATTTATTTCTACCATTCTACTTTCCACTTCACTTATCTTATCTTCTGCCTCATTTATTCTACTGTTGGTTCCTTCCAAAGTGCTTTTGACCTCAGTTATTGCATTATTCATTATTGACTGACTCTTTTTTATTTCTTCTAGTTTCTTGTTAAACATTTCTTGCATCATCTCAAACCTTGTCTCCAGACTATTTATCTGTAACTCCATTTAATTATCAAGATTTTGAATCATTTTTACTATCATTATTTTGATTTCTTTTTCAGGTAGACTCCCTATCTTCTCCTCTTTTGTTCTATTTGATGGGCATTTATCATGTTCCTTTACCTGCTAAACATTTCTCCAATTTTCTTCTTGTTTAGATTGCTGTGCTTGTGGTGGCCTTTCTGTATGCTGGAAGTTTGTGGTTGCTCTTTATTGTGGTGATTCCTCCCTGTGGGTGGGGTTGGATGCATGGTTTGTCACGTTTTCCTGGTTAGGGAAACTTGCATTGGTGTTCTGGTGCATGGAGCTGGATCTCCTCTCTCTGGAGTGTAATGAAATGTCCAGTAGTGAGTTTTGAGGTGTCTTCGGTTGATTACTTTTGGCAGCCTGTATTTTAATGCTCAGGGTTACGTTCCTTCATTGTTGGAGAATTAGCTTGATATGTCTTGCTCTTGAACTTGTTGGTTCTTGGGTGGATTTGGTTTCAGTGAAGGTATGGAGGCTTTGTATGAGCTGTGTCAATTAATGTTCCCTGCAGTCAGGAGTTTTCTGTTGTTCTCAAGTTTTGGATTTAAGCCTCCTGCCTCTGGCTTTTAGTCTTATTCTTATAGTAGTCTCAATACTTCTGATCCATACAGCACTGATGATAAAGCATCTAGGTTAATGGTGAAAAGATTCTCCACAGTGAGGGACACCCAGAGAGGTTCACAGTTACCTGGAGAAGAGAAGAGGGAGGAGGGAGATAGAGGTGACCAGGAAGAGAAAAGGGGAAATCAAAAGGGGAGAGAGCAATCTAGCCAGTAATCAATTACCTATGTGCTCTCTATAGTCTGGAACACTGAGAGAGGTTCATGGAATTACATAGAGAAGAGAAGAGGGAGGAGGGAGAAAGAGTTGGCCAGGAAAAGAAGAGGAGGAGTTAAAAGGAGAGAGATCAGTCTAGCCAGTAATCAGTTCCCTAATTGTTCTCCACAGCCCAGAACACCCAAGAAGATTCAAAGATTTGAGTAGAGAAGAGAAGAGGGAGAGAGGAGATAGAAGTGACCTGGGGGAGAAAAAGGATAGTCAAAAGGGGGAGAAGGCAATCAAGCCAGTAATCACACTGCTAAGTAAAAATGGGTACTGAATTGTGGATTCTTTCAGGTACAAAATTGATAACAAAAATCAAAAAGCAAAGATTGAAAATCTAGAATGGAGGTTAGACTCTCAAAAATATAATATTTAAAAAAATCACAAAAATTATAAAATATATATATATGAAATTTGCTTTAGAAGTAGGGATTTTTTTTGGCAAGGTAATAGTAGTTTATAAAAATGGAAATTAAAGGAGTAATAAAGAACTTAAAATTTTAAAAATTTTAAAAATAAAAATTGATAATAGTAAAATATATTTAGGAATTTTCTGGAACTGTTGAGGTCCGTGTGGTGTCAGTTCAGTTTCAGAAAGTTCCTTGTTCACATACTTCTCAAGGTCTATAGGCCCCTTCCAATGTAGTCAATACTAACTCCACCTAAGTGACTTGCACCTGTCACTTTCAGAGCAGTTCCCTCTTTGTTTATTTTGGTTTCCTTTGTTTGCAAGCCTCTTTGCAAGTCTAATTTCTGCCCTCACACAGGGGAGTGGAGGTGGTCACCTATTTAGGCTCACTTGTTCAATTGTGCTGTGGGAAGGGAGGAGCACTGCAAACAAATATCAGTGGTGTGTGTGGGGATTGCTTACAGTCTAGGGGTCACACTGGGTTTGCCCCCAACTCACGACTTGTGTGTTTTTCCAGTCTACATTGCTCAGGCTCCAGGTTGCTCTGCAGGAGAACTGTCCAAATCCGACCTGGGTTGCATGCACTCCCAGGTCTAAGCTGCTCAGGTTCAGGTTCTCGGGTACTCCACAAAGGCACAGACTCAGTTAGGCTTGAGTTTATTGCCCTTCTCAGGCCCAAGCAGCTCAGGTAAACAGGTGCTTGGTGATTGCAGTTTCCTAGCTGGGCTGTACATCTTATCACCTCCCTGGTCCCAGCCCCTCCATTTCCTGGGTACACCTCATGAGCAAGCCATCTCAGGTGGGCCATGTATCTCCTCTGGGGAGCTGATCTCTGGCTGCAACCCTCCTGGTGGATGTCAGCCGTCCAGGATCCAGGAAAACTTCATTAGTAACTGGGAGACTTCTCAGTTTGATGGAAGATGCCATCTTTTGGGCCGAGATTGCACCTTGCCTTCCAGCTCTGGCTATCACCTGGCTGCCTCCCTGCTTCCAGTGGGGGAGGGGTAGGTCTGCAGCTGGCCAGCTCTCCTCTGGTATTCACTCAATCCTTTGTTCTGTGAGTGGGCCAGGCTGTGCCTCAAAGCTTTTTGCGGGAAAGTTCTCTCTCTCTCTCTCTCTTTTTTTTTTTCCTTCTCTTTGGCTATCCCACACTTTGTGGGATAAAATGACATGCGATTTTGTGAGTGGTTTCAATACATATATCCATCATTTTTAGGTGTATAGGAAGGTCAACATCACTAAATATTCCAGTCTATGAGTATGGTATGCCATTCCACTTACTTCTCTCTTCTTTCTTTAAACAGTGTTCTATGCTTTTCAGTGCACAAATCTTTCACTTCCTAATGAGCTTTTTCCATTGCCTTGCTTGGGTCCTCTAGAGTCAGGGATTGGAAAGATGGGCTCATGAAGAGAGTGAATGTTCCTCTCTCCCCTCTGTACCTACTCTCTGATTACTTGTAGCACAGGAGCAGTAGGCCATGCCCTTCACCTCTGCCCACAGATGAGCCCCCTACTGGGAATTTTCTTTGACTCTGAGTGTTCACTCTACTATTGAAATGTTCACAAGCACTCTCCCAATACCTGGCCTGGATTCAAGAGACCCATGTATACGTACATGTGAATGATCTTATCAGGTCATCAAATCATCTGGAATAAACAAACAAACAAGAACAGGCAATTAGTTGCCTTTTCCTGGTCTTAAAGCTCTTAGAACTGAACTTTCCAGTGTAGTAGCCACTGGTTAGATCTGCCTACTTATAATGAACATAGTTCAAACAATAATTAACTTGTTACATTAAGAAAATCACAAAAACCACACAGTTTCTTGGTCACATTAGCCATATTTCAAGTGTGTTGAACACAAATTGCATAGGTGTTGGAATTTCAGCTTTGTACACTTGAATGTAAGAGCTATATTGGGCCTTAGAAGTATAAGGTTGAATGGTAATTCTCTCCGCATCTCTCTCTCATGTAAATTTTGCAACTGTGATCAACACATTGTTGAAAGGCTCTGACTCCACAAAGCACAGGGAAGGTCTGTGAACCTGGAGGAAAGACCAGGGAGATGCTGTGTGAGCCAAGTGGAGGAGGAGAAATGGGTGGGTCAACTTGTATAACTATATTATTGTTCTTGGTTGTCTTTCTACAGACTGCTTCCTGGAAAGAATTAGTAGCAGCAATGAGGAAGAGAATGCAGGTAGGGAACGACTCTCAGGTGGGATTTAGAGGGAGAGGGTCTCAGGACTACTCAGATTACACCAGCTTCTTTGGAGATGAAAGAAGGTGAATATAAACTGAGAAGGAAAAAGGAAATATGTTTGGAAAGGTGATTTGTCTTTTTCATATTTTAATGCTATAATAGAGCTCCGTGTCCCTGTGCTTTATTGTGTTGTGCTTATATACTGTGCTTATCTCTTCTTGCTTTACAATTAAGAAATACCTTTTCTCAAAAGACTACTCTTTCCTTGTCCTTTTGCTGCCAAATGTGAAAGCCTGGGTTCTGATTAGTACCTGCAGGATATTATGTGCAAGGTACTTTGGCTTCATGTTTAAATTCTCCTATGATGGCCACATCCTGGTGGGCACAAAAGTCTCATAGTCCCTTGACACTGGAGACCAAGTTCTTACAGTGAATGTCAGGTTGTGGGTGAGACATGAACTCTCTCCCTGTGCACTTTCAGGACGTGTGGCTTCCCCTCCTGTTTGTCCTCACTGCTTATTCCTCATGTAAAGCGTTCTCTCAGGGTTAGATGAGCCAAAGCACACATGCTCTGGCGTCCCTGCCTGGGCTGAGTCCTGGAGTTCATCTCAGCACCACACCTCCCCAAGGATGCTGTGCTGAAGTGCTTCCACATGAGAGCAGCCCATGTGCCCCTAGAGACCAGCATGGCTGCAGATTCTAGAGACTGTGAAGGGGCTACTGGCTTTTTTACACATTGTCTCTCACAGCCCTGATGACCTTGTGTCCTGGGACTGACCAAGCCTAGGTCAGAGACTCAGAGCAGTAAGACTCTGGGTCACGGCTCCTCTTAGAACTCTCTATTCCCTCCACAAAGAAAGCTCCAGATGGTTTTGATCACCATCTTTGCAAACTCCTCAACTGATTTACTTTTTATTTTATTATATGTTTTGCATTTGAATTGTGCTGTTTTCTTATATATTTTGAGTATAAGCTGCTTATCTGATACATGGTTTGTGATTTTCTGGAGGTTATCTTTTGATCCTAGTGAATGTTGAAGAGACTACACTTTCCCTAATTTTGCTGTCTTAGAAACTTGGTGAATTTCATTTGACCACATATCCTTGAGTTTACTTGGGGCTCTTTATTCTGCTATTTAGGGTTATGCATATGTTTTTATGTCAGTATAATACAGCTTTGATTCTGATAACTTTGTAATGTGTTTTGAAATCAGGAGGTGAGAAATTTTGATCTTTGTTCTCAAGGTTATTTTGTCTATTTAGAGTCCTTAGTGATTCCATATATATTTTTGGATTTGCTTTTTCCATTTCTTTGAAAATGATGTGAATATTTTGATTTGTGTTGTAATGAATCTTTACTTGGCTTTGTTAGTGTAGAAATGTCAATAGTACTAAGTCTCCAGTCTGTGAGCATGATCTGTCATTTCAATTACGTGTACCTTGTTTCACTCTTTCAGTGGGGTGTGTAGTGTTCAGTGTGCTGGTGGTGTCTCTCTGAAGGCCTTGTGTCCTTCCCTCCCTGATCTCATAGTCAGTGGTGGAGGGATGGGCTCGTGAGGAGATGCAGTGTCCCTCCCTCCATCCTCATCTCTTCTCTGATGATGTATCAGAACAGGCACCCTGGGCCCTCTGTCCATACCTGTCCCCTCAAGTGGAACACCGGCTGGGAATTCCTCTAAAATTTGGATGTTGACATTGCTGTTTCAGTGTCCCAAAGCCTCATGAATACATGTGTCCATAAGCCCAGGAAATACATACAAATGAGTCAAATAAGGCCAGACAAATACTCAGCAGAAGCTGTTGGACTACACTGCACAGGCCTGAAAGCCCTGTATTTGCCTGGACTTGAGAGCTAAGAAAGATTCCAGAGTCTACAGATATATCAGAGGGTTTAATAGATGGGATGTCTTACATATCTGAAGTAAAAATGTCCTGGAAAGACACCGATTGTGGATAGCAGGGGACAAGCAGAACACAGAGGCTTCTGCTTTCTTCCCTTAGGGGAGATAAAGAGTATGACAGATACAGGGGGAATTAACAACAGATTGGCTCATTCATTACATGGATTACCAAGGAAAACCAATGAAGGGCAACATCCCTTTCTTAGCCCCTCAGGCTAAATACTTTTATGAGGCATAATTCTTTTCTTTGTTAATCTGTCAGCAAACAGCCATCTTGAAATGGCCAGAAAATGAACAGGGGATAAGAAAGAGAGTGGGGGCAACATCCTGTACATATTCATGTGTGATTAGTCACTCAGTGTGTCCAACTATTTGTGATCCCATCGACTATATCCCACCAGGCTCCTCTGTCCATGGTACTCTCAAGACAAGAATATTGAAGTGATTGCCATTTCCTCCCTCAGAGCATCTTCCCAACCCAGCAATCGAATCTATGTCCTTTATATTGGCAGGCACCTGGGAAGCCCTAGACCCTCACTTGTACGAAAGTTCCCTTGTTTTCCAAAAACTGTTCTGCCAAAATCTATCAGAAGTGTTAGAACAAGTGGTGCTTGTCTTAAGATTTGTTCAATCTTCCCTGGTGGCTCAGATGGTAAAGAATTCACCTACAATGCAAGAGACGTTGGTTCAAACCCTGAGTCAGGAAGATACCCTGAAGAAGGAAATGACTATTCACTCCAATATTCTTGCCTGGAGAATTCCATGATAGAGGAGCCTGGTGGGCTACAATAAATGGGGTCACAAATTGTCAAACACAACTGAGTGAATAAGCATGCACACACATATAAACATATACAGTAGTTGCTGTGTATTATAGTGTGCTAGCCACCTCCAGATGTGACTGTTGTAATTTGCTTAAAGGCACGCTTTACATGTGTCAAAAACTCTTGGAATTTCAGATTGGTTAGCATGAAGGTGAGCTCTCTAATGGGCCTGTAGAAGTGAGAGGTTGAGAACTGACTCTCTCAGCATCTCTGTCTTTAGGTTTGCAACTGAGATCAGTGTCTTATTGAAATACTCTGAGTGCACAGAGCACAGATGACTATCTGCTATCCACAGTGGGGTGTCTTTTCAGGACCCTGGGAAAAAGATCGAAATGATGCTGTGAGAGCCAGCAGGGCCTCAGCTGGAGCAGAAGTGGGTGGGTCACTCATTCTAATCACCCTGTTGCTGATGGTTGTGTTTCTATGGAAGGTATTGTGAAGAGCATTTGGTGCAANTCTGCTATCCACAGTGGGGTGTCTTTTCAGGACCCTGGGAAAAAGATCGAAATGATGCTGTGAGAGCCAGCAGGGCCTCAGCTGGAGCAGAAGTGGGTGGGTCACTCATTCTAATCACCCTGTTGCTGATGGTTGTGTTTCTATGGAAGGTATTGTGAAGAGCATTTGGTGCAATGGTAAGGAAGTGACACAGGCAGGAAACATTCAGTTGGGACCTGATAGGAGAGGGCTCCTGGAACTTTAGGATTAAACACTCTGCTTGGAAGCTAAGGAGGGCGAATAGGAAATTAGGAAGAAGGAAATGTGTGTAGAGTTTTGACTTATTATTTTAATATTTTAATGATATGACAGAGAAATTTTTCCTGGCCTTGCATTGAGTTCTGTTTTATAATCACCTTTTTTTTTGCTTTGCTCTTCAAAAATTAATTTACCCATAAGAGATGCTGTTTTCTGCTTTTGTCACTGACTAATATGGAAGCTTGGTCTCTGGTCAGCACATCTAGGGTATTTTGCACTGCAGACTGTTTTCTGTTGTGTGTTGAACTATGATGGTCATAACTTAGTGGGAAAAAAACTCATTGTCACTTGACTCTGGAAACCATGTACTTGTAGTGCATGTGAGGTAGTGTGTGAGATGTGAATTCTCTCCTCCTGAGCTTTCAGGACTTGTGACTTCCCCTCATGTATGCCTTCACTGATAATTCCTCATGTAGAGGTCACCCCCAGGGGTGGATGAGTCACAGCACACAGGCTCTGGGGTCCCTGCCTGGGCTTTGTCTCCTGGAGCTCATTTCAGCCTCTGCACCAGCCACGGCTGATGTGCTAAGGGTGCTTCCCTGTGAAAGGTCCATGTCCAGCTGCTCCTAGAGACCCTCCATGGCTGAAGATGCTAGAGTCTGTGAAGGGGCCACTGGGCTTCTTCATACACTTGCTTTCACAGCCCTGCTGACCTGGTCTCCTGGGATTGAGCGATCCCAGCACAGCAGGTCCTGGTATCACTGATGCTTTCAAAACCCACTGCTCCATCCAGACAGACCTGCCCCTTCTCCCCAACCCCAGGCTTGCCCCATCCTCTGTCCTTTCCTTACCCTTTCTCAGGTCTCATCCCTCCAATTTTCCAAGTCTTAGTGCAAACCTGGCAGCTACCAAGTGTTTACAGAGAACCCTTGACACATTATTCTGGCTAAATGAAATTGGAAGTATTTGCCTCAATCCTCTCTAAGATTTGGGAAACTGAAGGTGTCTTTGTGAGCATTAAACATCTCCCAGGTTTCTAAGGTCACCCCAGTCAATGGGAGAGTCTCTGTTATGTGGAATTTTTGTCCTTCCCTCCCCCAGGGCTCAACACACTCTCAGGTCCTTGCCAGGTCCTCTTTGGGAGGTATGGATTGATTAATTAAATAATGGGCTAATTGGAGATGGTGACCATACACTCACAGTCCTTCCAAAGTGCTTACGTTGGAGAACTCTAGGGCTGGTTGGAGGTTCAAGGAACAGGTACTAGAAGAGAGAAATGAGGAAGGAAGAGAGAGGAAACAGTAGGAGAAGGAGGCAAGCAAGGTCGTGAGCAGAGATGCACGGAGACAGTGATGACCTAGATGAGGAACAGGTTGACATGGCCTCATTCCTGATCACATGTAGACAAGTTGAGGGTGGCAACAGAATGTTGGATGTCAGAGACCCATTTTTCATTGCAAAGTTGAAACACTGAGGCCCTGTGAAGTCCCTGGAGAAAAGGACACCAGGGGTCTCAACTCCAGGCTGTGAGAAGCACAGGGTCCCCTGGTCACATCCTAATTCTAATTCTCCCCTTTGCTGTCCCACAGTCTCTTCACATGACTGTTGCCCTCATAAACCAGAAAACTTNTCATTGCAAAGTTGAAACACTGAGGCCCTGTGAAGTCCCTGGAGAAAAGGACACCAGGGGTCTCAACTCCAGGCTGTGAGAAGCACAGGGTCCCCTGGTCACATCCTAATTCTAATTCTCCCCTTTGCTGTCCCACAGTCTCTTCACATGACTGTTGCCCTCATAAACCAGAAAACTTCATGGAACATATTGAAGAATTGGAGCAGGATAACAAGAATATGGAGGTCATTTATTTCTTCTTTCATATCTTTTAAATTTTTTCTGTCTTTTTCTGATCCATAAACTCTTATTTGCAACCCTTCCACATCTCTTTCCATCTTTTACTATTATCCTTCTGGATAATCAAGGACCTGGTCTCTTGTAGGCACTTGGGGATCTGGGAACTTATATAAAATCTATGAAATCTGTCTGCAGCCCTCTTCCCTCATTTTCTTAGCATTGCCCTGGCTCCTGAACTCAGGTCTGCACCCTTGAACCTGGCTTAGTCACCATGAGTTGCCTGAGCAGGAGTTGAGGCTGGAGTCAGCAGGTCAGGACCCACATGGCTGAAGGGGCCCCATGAAATTTGCACTTCCGTGGGCTACCCCATATGGTTGCTTTCCTGCCCTGGAAGGGCTTGGACCTGCTTGACATATCTTTTCCTTCCAGATGTCAAAAAGCTCTCTGGTCGTCTTCGTGAAGAGTGCTTTTGGGAATATCATCAGTAATGATGAAGGAGACCTCGAAGAGCAAGTGTGAACGTGGGACCTGGGGTGAAAAGGTGAGGCAGACAAGGGCCTGTATCACCATCATGACCCCAATTCACTTGTTGGTGCTTCAGAAACATGAGCAAAAACCCTGGGGTCTGCTGCTGAGTGTGACCACAAAAGTGGAGACAAGAGTGTCATAACAATCTGTGCAGACGAGTGGAGGATAACCTGAGCACGTCTCCCCAGGCCACAGGTCCTGTCCACAGACCCTCTGAGGTTGCTGGGCTGGCTCCTCCAACAGCTCTTACATTTGCAGGGAGGCTGGGGGCACTGTGGGGCCACTGTGTGCAGGAATCCAGGAGCAGAGCTCGGGCAGGCAGGAGTCACCTGGCAGCTCTGTATCCCTGTGGGTGCTTCCTGGTCCTGAGGGTCCCAGCCAGCCTGGGGGTGTCCAAGACAGGGAACCCCTCAGGATCTGGAACCCTGGACTCTTGGGTCACCTCAGGCACCTTTTCTCAAGTTGAAGTTGGAGGTTCTGTAGATTCTTCCGTGTATGTGTCCAATTCCAACTTAAAAAACACCAGAATACAATTTAGTGGATTGTGCACTTGGCACGGTGGGGTTCATGTTAAAGAACCCACCTGCCAATCAGGAGACACAAGAGACTCAGGTTCAGTCTCTGGGTATGAAGATTCCCTGCAGAAGTAAATGGCCACCCACTTCAGTATTCTTCCCTGGAGAATCCCAGGGACTGAGTAGCCTGGTGGACTAGAATCCACAACATTGCACAGAGCCAGACATGACTGAAGCAAATGAGCAGCACACTTGGGATGAGTGGCAGGATTCAAGTTACTCATGTTCCTTTTATTTTTTTTCCCAATTCTGTCATTAATAGCGTATCTTATTTTATTATAGTTTAAAAAGCAGTGTCTTCTCTCAAATTTTAATGTTGCAATATGCTAAAAAAATAAAATGTACTTTTAAAGTAATATAAAAAAATAGTAACAGTTTAAAATCATAAACCTCAGGAGTCTGGCTAGGGGTTAGAAATGATTATTCGGGAAAACAGAGATTCCAGGTGTCTGTCCATTTCTAATGCTCAGGTCTCAGGAGCAGTTGCACTGAGTGTAGGATGGGTTGGCAGGTTCTCATACCCCCTGTGTCATCTGATCCCTGCTCCTCCCAGGGCCTAGTAGGAAGGGGGGAACCTAAGCTTTTAGTCCTGGATCCCAGAGTCCCCTGTTCCTCCACCTGAGTCTCACTGTCCAGGGGACCCATCAGTTGAGGGTTACCAGCCACATGCTCAGGTGTACTTGCTCCTGTAGGACATTTCTAAACACTTCCCACTAACAGAAAATGCCCTTAGCAAAGAGCAGCAAACAGGCTCTGTGCCCTGTAGATCTGAGGCCCAAAGCCAAGTCTAGATCCTGGGAAGTCCTCTGGGTCCTGCACTCCCTCCCCAGGGAGCCCTCCTCTGTCTGACTCTGCACTTCCAGGGGCTCCATCACCGGTGTTGGTGTTGCAGGCTCTGCTCTGAATCCATGAAGACCCAGACCTGGATGTCATCCTGGACCCCAGAGGGGATGGAGCCCCCATAGCACCAGAAGCCTCATCTGGACCAGCACAAGGGAGGCCTCACTGCTTCTTTCCTGAGGGTCCTCATTTAGTAGAGTTTCACTTGTTAATGTTTTATAGATTTAGTATTAGTTTTATCTACAGTTCTATCTATATGTTCCATATTTACATGTAAGTTTTTCATTAAAATTTTTTCTATTGCTTTAAAAATATTTTTTGTAAAACACACATGTATAGAGCAGCCCACTCAACAGAGGTAGAATTTAATGAATTGTTGTAAGCCAGTTACCTTAGTGACCACCACCACAATCACTCCCCTTTATATACAACTCAGTCTTCGTTGTTAAGGACCACAGATTTATTTCTTACATCTGTCCTACTGTCATTGTCTTTAAGGATTCTGTTCTCTCATATCTGTTCTTTCCACTAGTCATAGGAGATCAATATGATACTAGAATTGTCCTAACTTGCATGGCAGGATTCTTTGAAACTCAGGCTGCGTTTGTGGTAAAAATTCATGATTCATCATTGCTCTCCTTTTGTAACTTAAGTGTGTTTCTCTCTTTTTTCTAACAGAGAATTTCTCTTCAAAAAGGCTCTTAAAATTCTAGTTCTATTCCCTTGTATTTCTCCTGCTCTCTTATTACAGCTGTGCAAAGGACTATTCTCATTGACTATATTCTCATGGTGTACCTTTTGTCCCCCAAACTCATTTATTTCATAAGGGAAGTTTGTAAGTCTTAATCTCTCTCACCTAGCCTTCTCATCACCACATCCCTCTCCTCTCTGGTGATCAGTTCTTTATTCTCTGCATCTATGATGCATTACTGTTTGGTTATTTTGGTTTATTGGTTTTGATTTTCAGTTTCCATATTTAACATCATACTGTATTCATCACTCTGTTGGACTTATTATCGTTAGCATAATACCCTCTAGCTCCATCCATGTCACAAATGAAAAGATTTCATTCTTCTATATGGCTGAGTATTAATCCATGCATACGACATCTTATGAATTCATCTCTTGATAAACATTTTGAAAAAATATGCATAAGTGGAATTGCTTGATCATACGGTATTTCTATTGCTAAATTTTTGGGAAAACTCCATACTTAGTATATATGACTTAAGATATTCCCCAAAATACACCCTAGTACCTAAAGTTGGTATTTTCTGTAACTGAATTATTTGGAGTGATACTTGCACACCTATAAAAACTGTAGAAGCAATTTTACATCATTTTGATCAGAAAGCAACTTTTTATCCGTGTTATTGGATTAATTGGGAGGACCAAATTTGGAGTTCAGAATTATGGAGAAAAGAGACACAGAAAGTGTGGGAATGCGTAAAAGTGTAGATTTTGCTACAGAGAGCAAGTTCATCCTGCTCACCGCACAATAGAACAATAAATCCAGAGACGAGCTGTTGCACTGAGGAATAGCGACTTTATTCAGAAATCAAACTAACTAAGATGATGGACTAGTTTGACTCCAAAGAACCATCTTACTCAATTTATAATTCAAGATGTTTTATATTTAGAGGAGGCGTTATGGCTGATTGTTGTGAACATTTTGGTACCAGGAGCTTTCGTTCTTGCAGCTGTGTAGTGTTCTTATATATAAACCTCCAAACAACAACAACAACAACAATAAAAAAAAACACAAATGATATTCATTGATCTGCATCTTTTAAATATGTATATATACTGTGGAAAATTCTGAAAGAGATGGGAATACCAGACCACCTGACCTACCTCTTGAGAAAACTGTATGCAGGCCAGGAAACAACAGTTAGAACTGGACATGGAAAAACAGATTGGTTCCAAATAGGAAAAGGAGTATACCGGGGTCCAGCCCCAGTTGGATCCAGGGTATCCGAAGTGTGATGGCATCGGCAACTGAGATTTATTTAGAGATATAGAGAGAGATAAAGAAAGAATATTGCAGTTAAGAAAACAGAGGAGAGAAAGAGGCTGATATTCCTTGGTTTACACAGAAAGCCAATAAAGCCCCAGCACAGGACTTGCTCTGTTCACGTAGGCCACAGGCGCCCTCCCAAATAGCAGAGGGTGTCCATGAGTTTTAGAAACTTGGACAGGAAAGTGAACTCAGAGAGCCCCTGCACTCCAGGGGATCAACCTGAAAAGGAAAGAGAAAGAGAAAGAAAGAAAGGAAGAGAAAGAGAGAGAAAAAGAATAACATGGGGAGACCAAGCTTTGGTGAGAAAGGCCTGCAACTTTATTTTCAAAAGGAGCTTTTATACCCTAAGTTGTACATAGAGAATAATGGAAGATGCAGAGTCAGCAGCCCTGACTCTTATCGAGACCAGGCTTTCTTTCTGCATACCTGTCTGTATACACAGGTCTTAGGTGATTTACATCATCTTCTGGCCAGGAGGCCTATTAGCATTTTATGACCCTTTTCTGATAAGGGTCCATCAACCAGAAAACTTATTTTCCCTAAAAGTGTTATTCTTTCCAAAGTCTGGTGCCACTCTCAGAAAGCACTAAATAAAGTTACATTCCATTTGTAGTGGGCTATAACAAAGGAAGAATTTATTAACTCAAAGTTTAATGTTGTTAATATCAAGGCTACTACTTATATTTCTATGTATTAGCCTTATTAATTAATGCACTCCCAGGTACACAACAAAAGATATGAAAACTTGCAGCAAGCATTGGCTCAACAATGAAACCCTTATTCTATTGATTCTATAGATTCAATTCTAAATGATTTTTAACTCCTTGAAAGGCCCTACATTCCTAGAATGTTTTAAGCTTCCCATGCCTCTCACAGTTGGGAGGCTGTAAACAATCACATACATAGCTGCAAGAATCCAGAAAAATCTGTCAGGCAAGTTAGAAAGCTATCAGAGGGGTTTGAATTGAAACACTCTTATTATGCCCAGTAGACTTATTAACTAGAGCTCTAAGTTGATTTTCTTCAGAGAAAGGTGGTCAAGGACAGACCCCATTAACATCAGAAGAGTTTGGCGAAAATCATAAGATAGTAAGACAACAAAATCCTGGTTTTGGGGTAGATGCTTGAGCCAGGTCCAGGGGATCCCTCAAGTCCTCATCTGCCTTGCTTGTCAGGTCTCTCTGCATGATTTTGTCATGGGTGGGATCGATCCAGGGAGTCCCTCGAGTCCTGATTCCACCTTGCCTGTCAGGCCTCTTCACGTGACCTTGTCATGGGTGAGATCTCCCATGCTGGCTCCCGGCAGGAGTACGTCAAGGCTGTATTGTTGTAACCCTGCTTATTTAACTTATATGCAGAGTACATCATGAGAAACACTGGACTGGAAGAAGCACAAGCTGGAATCAAGATTGCCAGGAGAAATATCAATAATCTCAGATATGCAGATGACACCACCCTTATGGCAGAAAGTGAAGAGGAACTAAAAAGCCTCCTGATGAAAGTGAAAGAGGAGAGTCAAAAAGTTGGCTTAAAGCTCCACATTCAGAAAATGAAGATCATGGCATCTGTTTCCATCACTTTATGGGAAATAGATGAGGAAACAATGGAAACAGGGATAGACTATTTTTGGGGGCTTCAAAATCACTGCAGATGATGACTGCAGCC
>SJYA01002158.1:116499-184374 GCA_006410615.1 Neotragus moschatus | reverse complement strand
GGGGGCGGGGGTGGGGGGGTGCGGGCAGTGAGGAGCGATGGGGCCAAGGTGGTGGGTACGGGTGGGGTCACCGGGGGTCTTGTAGACTCAGCTAAGGAGTTAGGATTTATCCAACAGGCAACTGGAAACCGCTGAAGGGAAGCTGATAAGCTGAAGAAAGGTGAACTGATAAATGCCCCTGGCAGTTTGTTTTTGAAGAATGTCTGGTTGCAAAGTTAGATTAGAGAGAGAGAGAGGCAATTAAACAGATTTTTTAAATATGTAGGATGTAGAAGTGATAGGATTTGGTGGTTGAATTACTTGGAATGGAGGTGGGAGAAAGACAATTGCGAGGTGACTCAGATTTTTCCCTCTGGGCCAGTGGGGGACTGGCAGGGAGGGAGAAAGCGATGGGGGAAGCAGCAGGCTCCTTTCCGAGCTGGTCATGGCGAGGATATGCACACAGGGGCCAGGACACACAGCGGGTGAGGACAGGGGCCCTGAAGCGAGGCTGACTCTGCCTTCTTAGCATCGTTATCCAGCTTCTCTGGGACCCATTTCTTGAAGATGGGAGTAATAGTAGCTGTCTCAAGTGCTGCTGTGAAGCTTATATGAGTTATTATATGTGAGGTACTTAAAATGTCTCTGTTAAGACCGCATTAGTGTTTACACACAGTTAAGACTACAAAAGTATTTTTCATTTTAATTGCTGTCACACTTCCAAGAGGTGAAGTCCGGTAAGCAGTTAGATGAGTGTCTACCGATGTCTACAGTTGGAGATGTAGATTTCAGTGGCATTGGCAAGCAGATGGCATTAACACCTTTCGGAGCAGAGATATCTCCTGGCAAAGGGTCAGGAGAGGTCCCCGAGATGTTCTATCAGAGGGACAGGTGGAGCTTGCTAAGGACTCTCCGAAGGCCTGGCAAAGACACAAAAGGAAAGGGGTGGGAGTGCCCGATGCCAGGCCTCAAGAACATCCTTCTAACTCTGTGAGGCCTCTGACCATCCCCCCACTTTCCTTACACAGTCAAGATTGCTCCAGCTAGGTATTTCCAGGGAATACTGGTGAATTCAGTAAATCTAGTTTTTAACATCTATGCCTAGAAACAGTGGCTTCCCCAATGGCTCAGTGGGTAAAGAATCCGGCAAAACAGGAGACACAGGAGACATGGGTTTGATCCCTGGGTTGGGAAGATCCCCTGGAGGAGGAAATGGCAGCCCACTCCAGTATTCTTGCCTGGAGAATCCCATGGACAGGGGAGCCTGGAGGGCTGCTGTCCAAAGGCTTGCAAAGGGTCCAGCATGACCATGCAGGAGCCCGAGCTCGACCTCTCTTAGGTCACTGGCTCTTAGGAAGTGAGAAATTAGGGACTTGTTTATTTGTTGAGTTCCTGTTTATGAGCAGATGTGGCCAAAGAACTGATGCTTTTGAACTGTGGTGTTGGAGAAGACTCTTGAGAGTCCCTTGGACTGCAGGGAGATCCCACCAGTCCACTTTGAAGGAGAGCAGCCCTGGGTGTTCTTTGGAAGGAATGATGCTAAAGCTGAAACTCCAGTACTTTGGCCACCTCATGAGAAGAGTTGACTCATTGGAAAAGACTCTGATGCTTGGAGGGATTGGGGGCAGGAGGAAAAGGGGACGACCGAGGATGAGATGGCTGGATGGCATCCTTGACTTGATGGGCATGAGTCTGAGTGAACTCCAGGAGTTGGTGATGGACAGGGAGGCCTGTCATGCTATGATTCATGGGTCGCAAAGAGTCAGACACGACTGAGTGACTGAACTGAACTGAACTAAACTACAATATTGTAATTAGCCTCCAATTAAAATAAATAAATTTAAAAAATAAAATAAAATCACAAAGGCTAATTCAACAGCAGAGAGTTCTAGCTGCTAGCAGGCCAGGCTTGAGGGGTTCCCCAAACTCTTCGATGCTAAAACTCAGTGCTCTCGATGCTATAACAGAAACAATCCAAGGCAATTCATGATGGTTGCTCAGTCATCCTTTTAGTTGCTGAGACTTTTAAATCATTTGGTGGGGGGGCTTGTTTTAATTTGTTGAAATCACAATGGGTCCCAAAGGTTGGGACACGGAGAGGCTGGTCAACATGTTCATCTTAGCTATGTATTGGAACCACACAACAGGCTCCAGGAAAACCTAGAGCAGAGGTTTTCAACAGCAACATGACTGACATTTTAGGCAGGACAATTCTGTTTTGTAGGGGGCTTTCCAGTACATTTTGACAACATCCCTAGCCTCCATACATGCCAGTAGCGTGCACACACACACACACACACACACACACACACACCCCACTCCTCTGTGACAATAGAAAACGTCTCCAGCTATTTTCGGATGTCTGGGAGGGGGAGCAGAATCGTCCCAGCTGAGACCTTCTGCTCAGAGAGATGTCTCTGCTGCCTCACCAGCAGTGGGGGTGTGAGTGCTCAGCCACCTCAGTCATATCCAGCCCTTTGTGACCCCATGGCCTGCAGTTCCCCCAGGCTCCTCCGTCCATGAGCTTCTCCAGGCAAGAATACTGCAGTGGGTTGCCATTCCCTCCTCCAGGGGCTCTTCCTGACCCAGGGGTGGAACCTGCGTCTCTTATGCCTCCTGCAATGGCAGGCAGATTCTTTACCGCTAGAGCCAACTGGGAAGCCAAAAATGGGAGCTGTTGGGGACAGGTCAAGGCGGCAAAGGGGCAGTGTCCTGGCTTCACAGCCATGCTATTTGCCACCTAAAAGACTGATAATGACCACTGGTAACTCTTGGGTAGAATCAGAATCAGTGTTAAGCTGAGATCCCCCTTTTGAGGCAGGAGGTAGGTGCCCCCTCCCCCAGAGTAAAGCAATCGAAGATTCAGCCCCTCCAAACTGAAACTCCAAAATATCAATAGCAGGACAATTGAGAGAGGAAGCCAGGCCCTGCCCAGATAGAAGAGACCATGTATTTCTCATTCTCGAAGTCAGGACACCTCCCTGACTATACACGTGCAGAAAGGCTCCCTGGAGGTCAAAAGGAGAGTGATCCTAAGTGATGCTCCACCCATAGGCTCTTTGGTGGAATCCATCTCGGTTAAGAGATGCTTGTGCACACATAGGCATCTGAGATATACTGAGATATACCAAATCTCAGGAGGACACTGAGATATACCAAATACGGACTCAGAACCGGGCAAATCGGAATGACTGGCCAAAGGAAACCCAGAAGAAATGTCCCATACAAATGATTTAAACCACCACGATGGTGTGACTCTCTCTTTCGTGTGTCTATCCATAAGTACTGTACTTTTTCCTCCTAATAAATACGTGGTAACATTACTTTCCATCTTTGTGGAAATTCTGCCTCAAAGATGAAGGGTCAGGGCTTTGTCACTGACCACTGGTCTAGTGGCCAGAATTGGGTGCTCTCACCGCCGTGACCTGACCCCAGCCTCTGGCCAGGAATGGAGGCTTCACTGCAAGCCGTTCCAGGCCCACACCACCCGAGATCGCTGTGACAGTGCCACCTGGGCAGGTGTCCCCTTAAAGGAGCGCTTCCCACAGGATGTTACAAGGATTACTTCCTGTCCTATGGGATGCTCCCTAGGAAAACAAAAGAGAGCTTTATTCATGAAGGACTTTATTCATGAAGTACATTACATATTGAAGGCTCTGAGAAGTCTCGCCATAAAAGCTGTTTAAATTTTACAACCCAGATTCATGCTGAGGTCAAACTACCCATTAGATACCGTTGTTAACCTCTCAACTGTAGGTTCTTCAGAAACTCTGGTGCCCCCCCCCCACTTCCCCGAGATTTCTGAGAATTTTCAGAGAGTTTGCGTTCTTGTGTTCACTTCCAGCTCTGGGCTCAGCCTCCCTCTGAATGGTCCAACTCATTCATATTGCACCTCTTACCACTTCCCTTTATTTCTGCTCTGTGCTGACCTAGATGTGGACTTCGGTTCCCTTTCCATGATGCCCCCTTCCCCACTTCCCTGGCGGCTCAGACAGTAAATTGTCTGCCTACAATGTGGGTGACCCAGGTTCGATTCCTGGGTCGGGAAGATCTCCTGGAGAAGGAAATGGCAACCCACTCCAGGATTCTTGCCTGGAAAATCCCATGGATGGAGGAGCCTAGTAGGCTACAGTCCATGTGGTCGCAAAGAGTTGAACACGACTGAGCGACTTCACTTTCCCTTCCCCTAAATACCCGCACCAGGAATTGTTGTATTCAGTAGCTTTACCAAGTTTTATGGAGGTGGAAATCTTTACGTGATTTTAGCTCCCTCTGGCCTCCAGACTGCCCTCATCACCTCCCAAGGCACTGTATGTACAGCCTCCTCCACTCCCACTCCGATTCCATTTTCACTTTATTGTACAAAACAACTTTGCTTTCCCTTCCTTATTGGTCTTGGACTTGCTTTTGCACTTTCAAAGTCTTGTGAACAGGTGACCACATGATCTATCATCCAAACTATGACAATTTAGAGAATGAAAGGGGACCTAATAATAATTTTTCTGGGACCACAGTTGTATACCAGGAAAATCCCCAACGAATCAGGGTACCTGGTCATCATACAGCTGTGCTAAAGAAAAAGAGTTGCCTGCTCTTGAGCTTTCCCATTATCAATAGAAAAGAAGGCAGAGGCTTGGAAACATTTGTGTTTCCTTCCTACTTTTATCTCCCCTCTCCAGTCCCTATAGATGTAAAGGAGCCCTAGAATTGGTGTTTTCTTAATGATGTGAACCATGTTGTCCTCAAAGATGAAAGTGGCTTCTATAAGCTTTGTTTTTAAATGAAATTTTCTTTTCTCCATTGCATTTGCGTGCTAAGTTGTTTCAGTCCTGTCCAGCTCTTTGAGACCCCATAGACTGTAGCCCATCAGGCTCCTCTGTCCATGGAATTTTCCAGGCAAAAATATTGGAGTGGGTTGCCACTCCCTTCTCCAGGGGATCATCCTGACCCAGGGATCAAACCCACATCTCTTGTCTTCTGCATTGACAGGCAGGTTCTTTACCACTAATGGACTTTTTAACTTATTCATCAGTCCCCAAACATTTGTTCATAGATCTCATTCACTCTCTTCATCTCAACAGCCTTTAAAACCTCCCATAACTGAAAGAATGGACTTTGGGAAACTTTCAACTCAGAAAGTTTGGACCACCCACACTGCCACCAAAATAACCTTGGGGGATGACAGGATTAGGGTGGGGTAGAGACCAGGAGTGCTCTGTGAATGAGGGGAATATCTGGAGATTAACAGATATGAGCAACAGGAGTGTAGAGAGTGGTATAGCCAGAGGCATGCTCGCCAAAGGACCATCGTCTCTATACTCACACTGCATGGAGCATGCTGTGGGAAACCCTGCCTTGGAACACTGATTCCCAGACTCAGGTACTGATTCGTTGCACAAGCCTCAGGCCCCCAAACTGCCCCTCCTCACCCCAGACACATTAACATCCTTGCTGTTCTTGGACCATGTAAAGTATGCTTCCACCTCAGGGCCTTTGCATTTGCTGTTCCTTCTCCCTAACGGGCTTTTCCCCATTTATCCTCAGGTCTCACTTTCTCACTTCCTTCGGGTCAAACGTCAGCAAGGTTGCACCTGACCATCTAACACAAATAGCCACCCTCTCCCAGCTGGTGTCCCCTACCTCCCGAGACTTGCTTGATTTTGGCCCACAGCCCATGCTACCATGTGACAGTCTGTATACTTGTTTATTTACCTTTTCATTGCCTTGCCCCCCCCCCTTAGAAAGTAAGTGCCATGAGATAAAGGTTTTGTCTGTTGTATTGTTGAATACTGCTGTGTTCCCAGGGACTAGAACATGGTGGTGTTTAATGCATGTTTTTCAATGGAGGAAAGAAGGAGTGAATCGGTTGCAAAGTTTCAGACATCTTCCAGAGCCTCAGGAGCAGACCTGGTCAGCTCACGTACCCACTTCCACTGACTGCTTCTTCCCCAGCTCCTGTCCCGAGTGGCACTGCATTCTCTGTGGAAGCCTGGCAAGTCTCATTCCTCTAGGAAGAAGCACTTCACACGGACCTGCAGCTCCCCAACACCTCCTCCCTCCACACTTGCTGCACGGCCCTGGAAAACTCTGTGAAGACATACGTGGTGATCAGCCATAGACCTGAGTGTGACGCATGCATTAACCTCTACGGGGCGTCAGTTCCTTACAGGGCAGAACAGCAGAGACAAAATCCAGGAGCTGGTCCCTGAGTGGGGTGAGCACTGCTCCTTAGCCCTGGCCTTATGAGGGGCAGGGGAGAGAAAGGGCTCTTCTCTCGGCCAGTCTCTCTCAAGAACCTGCCTCTGACTCAGAGTGGCTGAAATGATTATGTCCCTTGTCACTCAGATGTCACCCCTTTCCATTAGCACTGCACCTTGCTTCCAATAAATTAGAAGAAATACCCAGTCATTTACCTCCATCAGAATACATAGTATGCATTTTAAGCATGGGCGTGCATGCACACACACACGCGCGTGCAAAGACACACACACACGCACGCACACACATACACACATATCTAGAGCAAAAGCCGCGTCAGGACACAGACAGGCACAGGTCTGACTCTCCGCTCTGAAGCATCTCACTAGCTTCTCATCAGTGAAATACAATGGAGGCGTATTCCACGTGGTCTGGTGATGTCCTTCTGGGGCGGTTGAAAGGGGGCACGTTGGCATAGACAGCGAAGTCATCCTCTTTCCTGGGGGCCAGGTTGATCACGTTGGAATATATGGCATCGGCATGGCAGGAAAGCTCCTTTAGAAACAGGATGCAGGTTAGAGACACCAGTGATTCCAAAGACAAAACTGGCTACTAGGGTCCCTGTAGGACGGCAAGTGGAACCTCGAGGTCTTTGATCTTCAAAAACATTTCTTTTAGGGCTGTTCTCTGCCTCATCACCACTATGCCTGTGTGGCGCCTGCCTAGGAACAGCATGAAATCCTGGCAGAGATCATCTCTAGGTATGACTCAGCCATTTCCTTACCAAGGGTTTGTGGAGAAAGTTGCTCTGATGCTTCTGTTGTTTCTTAAATAGCCCTAGAAGAATTAATAAATTCAGAGTCAGTCTGAGTTGGGGTGGTAGCCATCTTTCTTTGACTGCTGGACTTAGGGTTGAACTTCAGAATGCAAAGCCACCACGTTCAACCCTTTGGGCCTCCGAGACTGGGCTAAGTGCCCAGGAAGAGACAGGGAGAGTAAGTGCTGTTTTATCCTTTATGATTTTGGTTATTACTTAGATATTACTGGGCATCAAAAGTTTCTTTTAGTTGATGTATTTGAGCCATGTCTGTTCAGATTGCTCATGTGTGACTTTTAGCATAAAGAGTTTGTACCATAAACAAATCTTGTTGCTCTGTGCTGAGTCCCCGGCAACTCCAGAGAATAGACCTACAGCCTCCCCCTTCTCCCCTCCCCCAAGGCTGCCCCAGAGAAAAGACACCCTGTTCCTGCCCTCAGTTTCCCCCCTTTCCTCATACTCAGCTCCAGGGCCAGCTGGTCAACTCACTCTCATGCCTCCATTTTTTCAGAGTCACGGAGAAGAGTCCCACCAGGAGCAAGAGGAGGGCCACGACGCCAATGGAGCCAGAAACAGCTGTGGCCGCTGTGTCCAGGCTGAGGGAAGTGAACGAGAGAACGAGGACACTTCAGTGCCCCGGCCGGCTGTGGGGACCATCCACAAGGTGGCCCTGGGGCCTCCCCATTGCTGGGCTTCCACCTCCACAACAGCCAACCATCTCCTGCCTTCATGTCGACCCTCTTCCCTCTACCCCGATCTCCACGCCAAGGTCCCACCCACACCAATTCCCACAGGGGCCAAGCAGACCCCCCTCCAAGATTCCTGATACTCCTCCAGGGGCCAACCCTTCTTTCACCCACCTGCTGTGTAGTGCGGGGCCTGACGTTGAGGTGGTGATGTTCTCTGCAGAAAGGGAAAGGAAATTTGAGAGTAACTCTTTAACACATACTATAGACGGAATGCTTGAATCCTGCTACGACTCATGTGTTAAAATCCTAACCCCCAAGGTGATGGTGTTTGAAGGTAGGTATTTTGGGAGGTGAGTAGGTCAAGAGGGTGGAGCCCTCACGAATAGGATTAGTTCTTCTATAAAAGAGGGTCTCCTTGCCCCCTTCCAACCTGTGAGGACACAGCAAGAAGACAACCATCTAAGAACCAGAGGCGGGCTCTCACCAGACACTGAATGTGCCAGGGCCTTATATGGTACCTTCTGGCCCCCAGAACTATGAGAAATGTCTGTTGTTTACAAACCACCCAAACAGTAACTTGTTATAGCAGCTGGAAATGACCGAGACTACACACACGCAAATGAACTCTGCTGCTGCTGCTGCTAAGTCGCTTCAGTCGTGTCCGACTCTTTGCGACCCCATGAATCGCAGCATGCCAGGCCTCCCTGTCCATCACCAACTCCCAGAATTCACTCAGACTCGCGTCCATCGAGTTTGGGACCCTAAACAGTAATACTAGCTACCTTACACAGGGGACTGGATATATACCCGGCACATTCATTATCTTATTCATTCTTCACAGACAGATAATAAGCTGGAAGCAATCATTATATCCACCTCACAGTAAGGAAACCAGCCTGCAGAGATCAGACTTGCTCAAGGTCATAGAGCTAGACAGTGGCAGAGATCAGACTTGAACCCATATCTCTCTGACATGAGTTATGCTGCAGCTTGCTATCAGGCTATCGTAGTACTCCTGAGTTCTGCCATTCTTACAAAGGGTTAAAGGTTACCAGCCATGGCAGGATGTCCAGGAAAAAGACAATCAGGGGGATGCAGGCAACCATCCCCAGGGAGGCGCATGTGAGGGATGGGGAATGGTCAGGACACCAGGCAGTTGGAATGGAACCAGGCAGAGGTGCCAGCTGTTACAGCCTGCCCATGTTCGGTGAGGAGGTGTTATCATCCACATTGCAAAAGTTCTCCCACATCAAGCGATGGAGACACTAACTTATCCCCTCTCCATCCAATCTGACCCTGGATTCTCAGAGTTAGAGGGAATCTTAAAACACATGTAACCCAGCCCTCCTACTGTACAGATCCTCAGGGTCAGTTACTTGCTGCCACTAAGTGCTGGAGTCAGGACTGGAGTCCGTGTTTTCAACTCTAAACTCAAAGCTTTCTTGCCTGTACTTAGGCTTCCTTCTATTCCTTCCCCCTTAAAGCGGAGCTGCGTGCTTCAGTGCAGCTCTCCAGACACGTCTTGGGAGCTGGCTACTTGGATACCCAAATGCAGAGACTTCTGCTGGAGCGGGGAAGAGGGAACCTGCTGGATCACTAGGGCAAGCCAACACCCACTGACGATACATAGTATCTGAAGGTGGAAGTACTGCTCCTGGAATGACAGCTCCTGGAGCACTAAGGCTGGGAGGATTCGGGTCAGGCCCCTCCATGGTTCACTTCCTCTTGGCCTTCTTCCCTGTCCCCCTTCTAAGTATGACAGCTGGCTCACTAAGTTTTTCTTTAACAGACTCTGCCCACTGTCTGGGCGAAGGGTAGGGCGGGGACTTGGAAACCAGATCTTCCAGTGCCCACAGCACGAGCAGGGAATCACTCAAGAGGAGATACCAAGACACAGGACTTGAGTGTGTAGGCGGTGGCCAATGTCACGCAAAAGCCCAGAGTGATGAGGCAGGAGCCTGGGGTACCAGCTGGAGGGAGCTGGCCGGGCAGGGCACATCTGTTCTCAGCAAGGCAGACAGACAACGTGAGAGTGTCCATCTAGGGCCAGAGAAGGGCAAAGGCCTGTCCTGGGAAGGGCGAGGAAGGTCAGTGGGCTTAACAGCATGAAGGATGGCATCGTGAAAGAGTCTGAGCCTGAGGGTCCCGTGGCCTGGTCTCAGGTACTGCTGACTGTGTGATCTTAGGACAGTCGGGTCCCCTCTCTGAGTCTCATTTTCCTCATCTGTGAGATGGTCATAGTGTTGTTCAAGAACTAAATGGTCAGACTATTATTTAATAGTAATTAGTAGCTACTTGCCCAGGGCTGGCGTTTTGCTCATCTTACCCAAGCCGAGCAACTGAGTGGTGGTGTCTAGAACTTACCTCCGGAGTCCTGGAACGTATGGTTGGTCAAATTCATCCTGCCCAGGGGTCCACCCAGAGGTTTCTGTTCCATGTACTGATGTTCCCAGAACAGGGGGTTCCTATTAGCTCAAAGCAGAGTTTCTCAGAGGTACTTAGCAGCCGCTGGCAGACACAGGCCCCCGGGAATCGGCAATTCTCTTCGCCTCCCTGTGTTTCACGTCTCCACAGGAACCTGTCTGATGCAGAGAACGTTAGACTCTCCACCTCTGGAAAGGAGGGCCTCAGGGCCCTGAGATAACTTCTCTCTCTTAAAGAAGCCATCTTCAGACAGGCCTTCCCCAAGCACATGGTCCAAAGTCAGCATCCCAGCCTCTCTGCCCCATCGCCCTCTGATCTCTTAACTAGAATATGAATTTACCACAACCACTGATTAGTTCGCTTGCTTACTGTCAGTCTCTTATCACAAGAACATAAGCTCCACAGGAACAGAAAGCTTCCCTGTTGTGGTCATCGCCATATCACCAGGGCCTAGAACAGTGCCTCTCCAATTAACAGGGTCAACATACATTCGTTGAGTGAATGAATGAACAAATGCCCAAGATTCCTTCCGAGGACCCCAACCAGGGTCACTCAGCCTCTATCAGAACCTTGGCAAGTCTCCACCACAGACTTTCAATCCCTTAATTGATGGTAAATCTTTATCCTTTGAAGGAGAAGTTGATTTAAGACAGCCCAAAGTCATCTGGGCTTCCCTTGTACCTCAGTTGGTAAGGAATCTGCCTGCAGTGCAGGAAACCTGGGTTCGATCCCTGGGTTGGGAAGATCCCCTGGAGAAGGAAACGGCAACCCACTCCAGTATCCTTGCCTGGAAAATCTCATGGACAGAGGAGCCTGGTGGGCTGCAGTCCATGGGATCGCAAAGAGTCGGGCACGACCGAGAGATTAACACTTGCTTCCTTACTTAAAATCATCTGAACCAACCAAACTGGATGATAAAGTAGGTGATGATTGATCTGGGAAGTGCCGATTGCGGAAGTTGAGGCACTTTGTCTGCAGAACCAAGACCAGTGTCCCAGCAGAGCCTGGAGGAGGCAGCCCCACCTGGGTGTGTGGAGAGCCGAAGGGGCCGGGGTACAGAGGACACTGCCCAAGAGCTGCCATCACGGCCCCTACTGTGGGTGAGGAGTGGGTAGAGATGGTGTTTAGCACCAAATGAAAGAGGATCTGTCCCTCTCCACCCGCCACCCACGGCCACACTCCCACAAAGAGACCTGCAGGAGCCGTCAGGAAATCCCCTAACAAGGCAGGAGTCGGAGTCCAGAGCCCAAATGACAGATGAGTCACTAAGCCCGTTCAGACTCAGTTTCCCCCTTTGGGGAAGGGGTGAAGGTGAAAAGAATAAGGTAGGACTACGAAATGCATCACCGACTCAGTGGACATGAGTTTGAGCAGACTCCGGGAGATGGTGATGGACAGGGAGGCCTGGCATGCTGAGGTCCACGGGGTCGCAAAGAGGTGGACACGACTGAGTGACTGAACTGGACTGAACAAAATGACTAGTTCCTCCCCTTCTAGTGTCTTCTTTGGATGTGCCTCCCATGTACATTGTATTTTTTTTTTCTAATAATCACCCTAAATTGCTCAAGTAATAGTAAGAACTCCTCTGTGGAGAACAGCCTTTCTAAGTGTTGAGAATTTTTTTTATTTTTAATTTTGAAAGAAGGAGGGAACATCATAATTTTTTTTTAGTTTGGGGCTTCCGAAAGTTTTTATTTTATTAGGAACATTCATATGACTATAAACTTAGAAGGTACAGAAAGATAGCCCTTAAAAAGATGTTTTTCTGCTCTTCACCCCAGGCAGCTAGTTCCTCTCTCTGGAGGCAACCAGCGTGCATATGGTGTTCATGTTTGCTCATGAACACCTTACGTATATGAGCAAACACACACACACACACACACACACACACACACACACACACACATACAGATGTATAGATGCATACAAGCAATACAGTTTTTTCCCTGTGGATGATAGCATACTATATATATTAATCTGCCTCTTGCCTTTTCATGTGATACATTTTGGCGTTAATTCGTTATCAATAGGTAAAGCTTTTTCTCCTTCTTTTTTTCATCTGCCAAGTGTTCTACTCCATGGATGTCCATGGTTTATTTAACTGGTCTCCTTGTGGACATTAAGGTTTTGTTACTCTTCAGAGGATGGTGCAATTATTAAACATATTCAAACATCATCTGCACAATGTGTGAATATATATGTAGCATTAAGGGAATGCTTGTTAAGGCAGCTTTGAAAGCCAAATAGTAAGAAGTCACTGTTAATTTTTAAAAATCCAAAAATGTAATGTTACCCAACTGACTACCCAAGTAATTCGCCAGATTTCAGTTCATGTCACCTTTGGCTATTTCCTGGAATCAAAATGCTCCTCAAAGAACAAAGATCTGAAAGCACTAAGGATGTTCAACAGCGCTGCCTCATCTCTGGAGGCTGACCCTCTATAAGAACCTGAATGCCATCATCAGAACGAGTGGAGTGTTTCCCAGGGTGACTATGAGGGTGGAATAACTCTCAATGGCACAGATATTTCCAAGTACTTCAAACAAGAATTACTGAGACCCAATCCATACTCTGGAGTGCTGCAGTCCATGGGGTCCCAAAGAGGGGGACGTGACTTAGCAACTGAACAACAACAATCCATAGTTGCTTAACATAAGGAAACCAATGGTCTAACGCAGCAGCAGTTCCCAAAGTGTGGTCTGGGAAAAGCCTAGGGGTTATCCTGGGGGCTCCAGAGAGCCTTTCAGAGGTTTGGGAGCATAAAAACTCTGTCGTCATAGTGCTAAGAGGTTAGTTGCTATTTTCACTCTCTGTGTTTCTCAAGGCCCAGTGGAGTTTTCCAAAGGCTACGTGACATGTGATACGGCAACAGCCTAACTGCAGAAGCAGATCTGAGAATCTAGGTCTCTTTTACCAAGCTAGATATTAATCATGAGATTGGCAAAAATGTGAAGCAACACCTTTGTTCTCACTGAATTTTTCATGATTTGGAAAATATGGTTAATTTTTCATAGAAGTGTGTTAATTGTATTAATATGTAATGGTTATAGGACTTCTTTAAAAATTAGTTAAAAGCTTATTTTTAAATTGTCAGTTTTAATTCCTAATGTGGTAAGTGCAGACAGATACAGCCTACATAAGCAACAATTTCTTGGGTTCCTTAATAGTTTTTAAGAGTATGAAGGGGCACTGAGACCAAAAAATCTGAGAACAGCTGGTCTGAGTTTCTTCACCAAGGGTGTGACCAAGGAGCACAAACCAAAAGATGCAGGAGAAACAGAAATGGGCTTCTTCAAAGAGCCTTCTGTGTCAAGGACAACAGATTATCTCCTGGAAAAGAGAACTCTCTGGGGCCTCCTGGCTGGCACCATGGCAGCTGTGTAGACAGGCTGCCAGAGAGGATAGAGCCCTGGTATGGGGGACAGGCTCCGAGGTGGGGCAACTGGAGACAGGCAGCAGAGCTTCTGTGCCAGGTTAAGCTGCTGATTGCGTCCCCCTTGGATTCCGGGGCTCACCTGTCCTGCCCCAAACAAATCCACACTGCTGGATAGGGCCTGAAACTCTAACGAAGTGTTTCATTCTCTTGGCCAAAAAGCAAATTCAACCCCAAACAATGTTAAGTGCTCAAGCTTACACAAATATGGTTATTTAGATGGATTCGAAGGTTGCATTTATTAAAACAAAAATGTGTATCCATGCCTGGGTTAGGGTAGTTGAGTGAGGGGTGAGGGAGGGGGAGCACAGGGTGGAGGATAGGGAATAAGTCTGGAGACTGAAAGTTATTAAATAAATGGACCATAAGAGCTATCCCTGGACCCCTGATGGCAGAGCGCCACTAACAGAAGAGTTTGATCAAGCTGATTCTGGGAGACTAAAATCAAAGAAAAGAGTCCAATTCAGCCAAAATTTTTAAAAATTGTATGGTATGTACCCAGCAGAACAAAGCAGGTTGCAGGGGTAGAGGGGAATTAGACATTAGCCCTGGGCTCAGAGAGTGATATCCCCTGTCCTCCCAGCCCAATCTGGCAGGAAAGGTCTCCACTGACCCCCCAACAGCTGTAAGAAAAGGCAGGTGTGTGGTCAGTGCTCAAGTGATGTACCAGCTATTGGATCAGAGAGGAAGGACAAACCATTCCTAACTTGAGCAATGAGGGAAGGCTGCATGGAGTAGGTGCCATTTGTGCTGATTCTGAACAACAGGAAGGCTTGCTATAGGCAGTGCTGAGACTCCGGATGTACCAGGGTGCCAGAAGCAAAGGCAGGGCCATTGGAATATGCAGTCATTTCTCCCTTGGTGAACATCTGAAATTATTCATAAGAGGACGAATCCTGGACACCTGAGGCTGAAGGGAAGCTGTCCTCCAGGATGGTGGAAGGAAAGAGGGCCAGAATCCGGGGAAACACGGTGTGGGAAAGACAGTTCACAGGCAAGAACTCAAGAGCCCTGTGTGGACCAAGATCAGGTCTGATGTGACTCAACCAGCCCGTGGCCAGCGCCTGGAACGTAGCAGGCCTACAGTAAATGCTTACTGAGTGAGGGAAAGACGGGACACACTCCTTTTCTCCAGTCTGGCCAGACATACTGCTGTAATCAAGTGGGGTCATCAGGAAAAAAGGGGGGAGGATGTTTGACCAAACTTCCTCCTGGCTTCCTCTGATCTCACTATTCTCACCATTTCTGGGACTTTACCCGCTTTTCTGGTTGTTTTTGCAAATTTTCATTTCTCAAAATAGAAACCCTGTGTCCTCTTGAGGTTTATTACAGAGCCATTTATTGGATGGGGGTTGCTGTAAAGATCATCTTTAGGTTTTCAGTTTGCACAGTGGCTTATTTGCAAGCTTCAAACAGTTACCTTAACATCTGGCTTCCTAAGAAAATGAGAATGTTAACCCCTTAGGCTCCCACAGAAGTTCACCACCAGACATGTAAAATCAGCAACTGTCCACAGGTGACTTAACAGGAAGCGATTTCAAATTCATTGGAATTACTGGCTTTTACTGGCTCCGCACATGTACTTCATTTGATTTCAAAAGAATACAATTTGTAAGGAACGCATACTTTATCAAGTACAAAGTGGAAACACAGCTCTCATACGCATCTCACGATTTCATTTACTATTCAGAACTGGGAACATCTCCCTGGCCTCCGTGTAGCAGTTTGAAGGACGAGGCATACCACTTATCCTCATTTGTAGATGAACTGACGAGGATTCCCAGGGAGCAAGGAGTGAACTGCCCAATGTCTCTGCGAACCTCAGGAGGAGCATCCAAACACACGTCTCAGGATCACGTAGCCTTTCCTCCGTTTCCTACACAGGTTGTTTCTCTGTATGTGGGAGCACTTGATTAGCTGTATTGGCCATAAAAATGTTTAGAGTAGCCAAGGATGGTTGCTCAGGTTGTTTACTGCTCAAGGTCATGACATCTAAGGAGACTATTCCCATCATAGATATCTTTGACTACTGATTCCAAAGGTAGGTGATTTATATCCTTACTACAATAATTTTCTGAAAAATAACAATAAATTATCTAACAAAAATCCATTTATTATGACAATTTTCTGACGGAAATAAAAAGACTTTTTCTAACAATGTTGACATTTACTTGCTTCGTAAGAAAGCAGAATGAGGTTGATGATGGTTAATTGAAAACATCTACAATGACTAGTGCTTCTAAACAAGGAGCTGCTTTTCCAACTGCTGTTTTGATTTTTATCTAAAAAATTTAAAATCCTATATAAGTGTTTGTGTATTGGCTAAATTTAAAATTTTGCCTTATAATTCATATTGTCCACCTGAACAGCAGTTCAGAGTTGCTAATTTTAATTTACCAGATTTTAAATATGATATAACTCACTTTTGTAATAATGAATGTTCATTTCCATTACATATATACAAAATAATTGTGCTAGTGCTCAGTCAGTCATGTCTGATTCTTCAAGACCCCATAGACTAGAGCCTGTCAGGCTCCTCTGTCCACAGAATTTTCAAGTAAGAATACTGGAGTGGGTTACCATTTCCTCCTCCAGAAGATCTTCCCAATCCAGAGATCAAACCCTTGTCTCTTGCTTGGGCAGGTAGATTCTTTACCACTGAGCTACCTGGGGAGCCCTACAAAGTAATTATGTATATTCATAGATTAGAGATTAGTGTACAACAATTACCACGAAATGGTTACCACAGTAAATTTAGTGAACTTCTATATCTCATATAGATACAAAATTAAAGAAATATAAAAGAAATTTTCCCTGTGAAAATATCCTAAGTAAATCTTAGGATTTACTTACTCTCTTAACAACTTTCGTATGTAATATACAGCACTGTTAATTATATTTATCATGTTGTACATTGCACTGTAAAGTACTTATTATGTTATAACTGGACGTTTGTACCTTTTGACTGCCTTCATCCACTTCCCCCTCCTCCACCTCCCATCTCTGGTAACTATAAATCTGGTCTCTTTTTCTGTGTTTGTTTCTGAGGTATAATTGATCTATAGCATTGTGTTAATTCCTGTTACACAGCATAGTGATTTGATACTTCTATACATTTCAAAATGATCACAGTAAGTCCAGTCACCCTCTGTCACCATACAAAGATACGACATAATTGTCGACTATATTCCTTATACCATACATTTCAGACCCATGACTCATTTTCTTTGCAAAGTAAGGGTACTTGTTCCTCTTAATCTCTCTCACTGTTTTGCTCCTCTCCTCCCCCTCTCCCTCCGACAGCCTCTTTGCCTCGGTCTTCTATGACTCTATTTCTGTTTTGTTATCTTTGTTAATTTGTCTTGCTTTTTAGGCTCCATATATAAGTGAAACCTTGCAGTATTTGTCTTGCTCTGCCTTACACATCTCGCTCAGCATAACACCCTCTAGGTCCATTCATGTTGCTGCAAACGGCAGGAGTTCATTCTTTTTACAGCTGAGACAATAGAATAATAATATTCTATTACTTTCCCTTCCGCCCTATATAGAAGAAATTTCTTTAGGTCAAAAATTAGCTGCAGTTAAATTTCATAGCTTGCTACATAATAATTTTAAAAGTTCCACATTTTAAAATAAGAAATGAAGCTCGTATATTATCTTTCCCATGATATTGGAAAGAAAAAGGATATCAAACACAAAAACAGAAATTGAAAACCTCCCTACAGAAGGAAAGAAATAAAATGGCTTGTGGACTTCCCTGGTGGCACAGTGGGTGGGAATCTGCCTGACAACGTAGGGGACACAGTCTCAATCACGGGTCAGGGAAGATTCTACACGCCATGGAGCAACTCAGCCCATGCACCACAGCTACTGAGCCACGAGCTGCAACTACCAAGCTTTTGTGCTGCAGCTACTAAAGCCCTCCTGCCTACAGTCTGTGCTCTGCAACAAGATACACCACCACACCCAGAGTCCCCTCCTTGTTGCAACTAGAGAAAGCCCATGCAAAGCAACAAAGACTCCATGCAGCCAAAAAAAAAAGAACAAAATGGGATGCATTGCTGAATAAAATTAGGGAGAAAAAAGGTGAAATAACAAAAGGATACAAATAAGAGTTCAGAGCCATAGATTTCAGGGAATGTGTCACAGAAACGTGAGCAGGATATGTATTTACATTTTCATTCCATTGTCAGCCACAACTGATAGATTTCAAGGAAAATTAGAAAAAANGGTGAAATAACAAAAGGATACAAATAAGAGTTCAGAGCCATAGATTTCAGGGAATGTGTCACAGAAACGTGAGCAGGATATGTATTTACATTTTCATTCCATTGTCAGCCACAACTGATAGATTTCAAGGAAAATTAGAAAAAAAAAAAATGCAAAGAACCCAAATAAATAGCCTTGTAGTTTGAATGTGAAACAAAGGCTCACTCTTGTTGAAAACTATCCGTCTCAGGTAGGAAATGTTTACCTTACATAAGATGATACAGATTGGAAGTTTAAGGAAACATAATGGACAAACATTTTTCTAATGGTGAGGAAAAAATACACTAGATTCTCTTTGCATACGCATGTGCTCAGTCGCTTCAGACTCTTTGTGACCTCATGGACTGTAGCCCTCTATTCATGGAATTTTCCAGCAAGAATCCTGGAGTAGATTGCCACTTCCTTCTCCAGGGGATTGTCCCAAAACCCACGTTTCCTGCATCCTTCTGCATTGGCAGGCAGGTTCTTTGTCATTTGCATCTCCTGGAAAGCCCAGATTCTGGTTACTTTATTACATTTCAAAGGATTTTGCATTTTGCCAATACTTTGAGAATTAAGTAAATCAACTGGAAAATAAGAAAAAGCACAAAGATTGAGAGCATTTACCACTATTTCTTGTGTGTGAAGAATCTGAAATGAACATTAATAGTAGTATTGTATATTCAAACTTCAAATCTGATTGGAAAAAATATTTAACAGTGCTGCAAATCAGATTCTATATGATAAAGAAAATATTGGCCTTCTCTTGTTGAACACATAATAAACACAATTATGTCTTTAGCAAGACATTAGCATTCAGAGGATCACCCAAGAGAATATATGAGTGTTCAAATGAGATTCTTCATTTACAGAAATCATAAAAGAATAATAATAGCAATACAGCAGAACATTTATCCAGGATACAAACACCAAATAGCACACACACTGTTTAGTGAATGAAAAAACAAAAGTCAAATAATTAAAAAAATAGATTTGTTGACCAAAAGAGTTTTGAATACTCTTAAGAAATGTTAACAATGAATAATGTTAAGAAATTCTTAACAAATGAATATTGTTAAGAAATGCCTCCTGAGAAAACTATATGCAGGTCAAGAAGCAACATTTAGAATACGACATGGAAAAATGGACTGGTTCAAAATTGGGAAAAGAGTACATCGAGGTTGTATGTTGTCACCCTGCTTATTTAACTTATATGCAGAGTACATCATGCAAAATGCTGGGCTAGATGAANCGCATAATAAACACAATTATGTCTTTAGCAAGACATTAGCATTCAGAGGATCACCCAAGAGAATATATGAGTGTTCAAATGAGATTCTTCATTTACAGAAATCATAAAAGAATAATAATAGCAATACAGCAGAACATTTATCCAGGATACAAACACCAAATAGCACACACACTGTTTAGTGAATGAAAAAACAAAAGTCAAATAATTAAAAAAATAGATTTGTTGACCAAAAGAGTTTTGAATACTCTTAAGAAATGTTAACAATGAATAATGTTAAGAAATTCTTAACAAATGAATATTGTTAAGAAATGCCTCCTGAGAAAACTATATGCAGGTCAAGAAGCAACATTTAGAATACGACATGGAAAAATGGACTGGTTCAAAATTGGGAAAAGAGTACATCGAGGTTGTATGTTGTCACCCTGCTTATTTAACTTATATGCAGAGTACATCATGCAAAATGCTGGGCTAGATGAAGCATAAGCTGGAATCAAGATTGCTGGAAGAAATATCAACAACCTCAGATAAGTAGATGATACCACCTTGATGGCAGAAAGTGAAGAGGAACTAAAGAGCCTCTTGATGAAGGCGAAAGAGAAGAGTGAAAAAGCTGGCTTACAACACAGCATTCAAAAAACTAAGACCATGGCATCCAGTCCTATCACTTCATGGCAAATAGATGGGGAAATGAAGCAGTGTCATATTTCATTTTCTTGGGCTCCTAAGTCAATGCAGTGACTGCAGCCATGAAATTAAAAAATGCTTGCTCCTTGGAAAAAAAGCTATGTCAAACCTAGACAGTGTTTTAAAAAGCAGAGACATAATTTTGCCGACAAAGGTCCTATATAGTCAAAGCTACTACTGGTTTTTCCAGTAGTCACGTGCGGATGTGAGAGTTGGACCATAAAGAAGGCTGAGTGCTAAAGAATTGCCGCTTTTGAATAGTGATGTTGGAGAAGACTCTTGAGAGTCCCTTGGGTTGCAAGGAGATCCAACCAGTCCATCCTAAAGGAAATCAGTCCTGAATATTCACTGGAAGGACTGATGCTGAAGCTGAAGCTCCAACACATTGGCCACCTGATATGAAGAACTGACCCATTGGAAAAGACACTGCACCGATGCTGGGAAAAACTGAGGGCAAAAGGAGAAGGGGGTGACAGGATGAGATGGTTGAATGGCATCACTCAATGGACACGAGTCTGAGCAAACTCAGGGAGACAGTGATGACAGAGAAGCCTGGCATGTGGCAGTTCATGGGGTTACAAAGAGTCAGACACGATTGAGCAACTGAACAGCAACAGCAAGAAATGTTGCATATTACACAGTTAAACATCTAAGACATAGCTCTTGATGTAAGCCATGTGAAACACTTATTTTTAGATTTGTAAATTTTCAGAATGCCAATATATCTATATGACGTTAAAGAATTTGGTTTTTCCACAGTAAGTTATATAGCTAGAGGAAGATTTTTAGTAGACCGTCAATACCATAACAAGAAAACACTGAATCTAGGCCATAATAATAATTGAGGGGCAGATATAATAATGACAAAAAAGTTATGACAAACTTAATGGATTTCAACATAAAATCCCCCAAAAGTTCTAAGGCTGCCCATTATTTAAGCCTGGTACTAAGTAATATTGCAGAAGTTCTTTCAACATTGTCAAATGCTGTTATATTATCCAAGAACTATGAGACCAGAGAAACATTGGAGAGCATTGAAAACAGCGTAATCAAACACAAATTTGAGACAACCATTAAATAAGCGATGAAAAAGTCAATCGAAAACATTGTGACTTAAAAAACTCAATTAGAGCTATTATGGAAAAGTCTTTCAGAAATCATTGATATTAATAAAAATATAGATTTTAAAACACAGGCCAAAGCTATGCTCTTAAAAATATATTTTTAAAAATATATTTGTTCAACACTAATTTGGCATAAAATTTATGACAACATAAATAGGAAAAAAGCAAAACTTAATGTACACAATATATTTGAAAACATCACAAGGATTTAAAAATGCTTTTAAAAAACACAGCTTAACTCAGTTCATAGAACAGTTAATGAAATATATATTACTGATGCCAAACAAATTGTAGTTTTTGACATTGATGCCAACCTCTCCAAAATAGAAAATATTAAATAAGAGAAAGAGAAGACTCATTTTATCTGTGAACCTAGGACAGGTCCTTTTACAATCCAAAGGTCAACATCAAAATAAAAAGTTTTCTTCTATTAAAATAGTGGAAACAGCAATAGCTCTTTAAAAGATGCAGTATTTTAGACAACGTGTATAATTTGAAAAAAATTATGAAAAGTATGAGCTTCTACAACCATTAAAAATACATGATTAAGGGAATTCTCTGGTGGGCCAACAGGTAAGACTCCACGCTTCCACTGTTGGGGGCCTGGATTCTATCCCCAGTCAAGGAATAATATCCAACAAGCCACACAGCACAGCCAAAGCAGAAAAAAACAAAAAAAAAAAAACAAAAAAACAATCAAAATGGAGGACCATGGTAGCAAACGTGATAACAATGAGACATTGATGTTAGAAAAATCTAGTTGACTTACATGAAATGCCTCAATGTATTTGCATCAATAATATATTGGGCACACTTTACTAACACCATCGTAGCTCTCAGGATATAATAATTTTGGCAGTATCAGTCACCAGTGGAAAACATAGGTTCTCACAATTAAAATTAGTAGAAAACTACTTAACATCTTTCACTATTTTCACTTAACACCTACAGTGTCACAAAGAACACTGTCAAATCTAGTGACCAAGATATTGGAACGAGCAAGGATTGACATCATCACAGAAAGTGTTATTATTATCAGGCATAAATCTGCTTGCTAACAGTCAGTGCCTCCCGGCGTCTGCCGAAATATCATCCAAAGGCCTTACACAGGCATGTGACGCCTGTCACCATCTGGCTGCCCGCATCTCCAGCCTTGTTGCTTAGCAGTTTTTTACACTCGATACTACCACCAAACTGATCTTCATTTCCCAGACCCTGGGCCATCCTTCCCTGTATGCAGGCCTCCGGACATCTTCCTTGTCTCCTATTTTTCCACCAGGACTAAAGTGAGCTGTCCCTTCCTCCAGGAAGCCTTCTTTCTCACCAGTCTCTACCCCTCAAGGTCACTAGGCCAAGAGACTCTCCTACACAGCATCTCAGACCACAGCACTCGTTACATACAGCTGAAGTCTTCTGTAACCTTGTCCGGCCTCCCCACTAGACTGAGACCCCTCCCCAAAGGAGCCAGGACTCACCAATCATTGCACGCTGCTGGAAACCCAGACTCGGGCACCTACCTGATGCTCAAGAAATGTTTAGACAAATATGTATGCAAATGGCCAATTGCATAAATAAGTACAGTTAAATAAGTACTATCTCACTAACTAAGTTAAAACCATATTTTTTTAAAATGAAAATTCTCAGTCTTGGCAAGTGTTCTGGACACTCTCTGGCAGATGGGCAAATTGTTACAATCTTTATGAAGAACAATTTGGTGATGTGTATCAAAAAGTCCTGGAAATGACCATACTTCTTTGACCCAGCAACTCCACTTAGAGGAATTTATCCCGAGGAAATTGCCAAGGATGTGTGCAGAGATTCAGCCCTTAAAACAGGTGACTGCCAAACCATTTTTAAGGGCAGCAGTGAAGAAACATCCTTGATACTCAGGGATGGTGGTCTTTTGTGTCAACTGTGGGACCATAAAAGTGGAATAAGATTCAACCATTGAAGTGTTCTGTGGAAAGATGCTCACATCATATTGCTGAGTCAACCAAAGGCAGATAAACACAACAGAATGTCAAACACTCTCCATTAAAATGAATACATCGTATGTGTGTGGGTCCACATATGTGCACTGCGTATTCTTCATTTCCCCACCTAGCAGTATATTACGGCCATCTCCGGGTCCACATCATGGAAAAACAAACAGCCAAAGTGCTAATGGTGATTTTCTCTGGGTGATGAGCTTCCTCACGACTTCATAGGCTCCTTTCTTACTCCTCCGTGCTTTCTAATTTTTCTGTAGTAAACGTACATTGTGTTGAGAGAGAAGAGCAGAAAAAATACAGAAGAGGAGAGAGCTTCTCCCACTCCCCAAGGCATCAGGCCCTCACAGGAGTGATGATAAAAGGGAAGAGAGTTGGAATTAGGAGAGTTGGGTTGGGGGGCAGATGAGTGGAAAACTCTAAGGCCTCCAGTACCATGATAACAGAAACTTTGGGAAGTGAAGGTAGTTCTTTAAAAAAGTGTTCAGAACCGAATGGAATGGCCAAAGGCAGCCTGGGCATAATTGAAGTTGCCCATGAATCCAGCAGCTGGAAAAAAAAAAAATTCTCCTGAGAGCAGAACTTCTTTTCACAACCCCTAGTTTTCCCTTTCTATTTATGGAGCATCTCTCTTTGCATCTAACAAAGCTCTGATTTATCTTGCAGTTCTGACCTCTTTCTAGTAACGTCTGCTACCTCTAATGTAGGTCAGGGAAGCAGTTTGCAATGAACCTGTTTTTCTGCCAGGAATATATTTTGATGTGTGATGAGCAAGGGTTAGACCATCTTCATTTTCCTGGGACCTATTTTATAACACATTTCAGTAAATGTCACATTAATCTAGTGCACCCAGTGCCTGATCCTCACTGCAGTCACTTTATTTATCTCCTTCTGAAATTCAAAGCCCTATGCAGAGGAGATGTTAGGTGAAAACCTGTTGTGAAGCAGAAGGGACCGCTGTGAAACAGGGAGCCAGGGAGGGAGCCAGGCAGAGCTCCATCAGTGGCTTGGGAAGACTGCTGCTGGAGCAAGGACTCAGGTTCTAGCCCCCGATCCTCCAGGCCTCCACCCGCATCGTCCACCAGACACCCTGCCAGCTTTCCTGGCTCTTTCATTTATATGTGCATCCCGGAGGAAGCACTTGCCCACATCACTGGTGCGTTGTTGGAGAGGAGGTTTGAGGATCCTACCAGGAACCCCAAAGGCCTCATGGCACCTCCAGCATCACCCTCCTGGGCGATGCCTCTCCCCGTCACCCTTCTCACCGCCTCCTTCATCTTTATCCCCACCTGGCACACCCAAGGGCACACTGCCAGGATTTCAAGATGCATTCAACAGAGACATGGCTGAGTGCTTAGAAAGGAGCGCTGACTTTCTCCCCATCACTCTGTGGATCCCTGAACGGGCACGTGTGGGCCTCATTCCTTTCTTCCTTGTCTTTGAGGACAGAGAGCTCTTCCATCAGCTTTAGGAGCAGGTGAGAGGGCTGAAAATGGCAAGTCAGAGAAGAGGTGCCACCCTGCCATGTCTTGTTCATTCAGCACTAAATGAGCACCTACTATGTGCTCCCTGCCTTGAAAGACTCTCAACCCAGGTAAAAGCATACAGAATTCCCCTCCACATTTTCTCAAACTGCCAAACTGCTCCCTGGAGGTAATGACATGCCCTTGTAGCCTTGCTAAGATTAAGCCTTGTCACTTTTGCCTTTGTGTTTTCATCCATTTTTCCCACTTCTGAAGGTCGTAGTCTTTTAAGGACTCCCTGGTGGCTCAGACGGTAAAGTGTCTGCCTACAATGCGGGAGACCAGGGTTCAATCCTTGGGTCGGGAAGATCTCCTGGAGAAGAAAATGGCAACGCACTCCAGTATTCTTGCCTGGAAAATCCCATGAATGGAGGAGCCTGGTAGGCTACAGTCCGTGGGGTCACAAAGAGTTGGACATGACTGAGCGACTTCAAAAAAATAATAATAATAATTAGCTTCAGCAAAAGTGAAAATATCCTTATCTTATTCTTCCCATTGAAGCTGCTGCCTCACAAGTTTAGGTTAGCCATCCATGGTCTTTTCTTATGGATTCTCACAGAAAAACTTAACTTGAAGGTAACTTTGACCAACTCCATTGTTAACATGCTGAAAAATGCTTTTAAAAGCTAGTTTGTGGTTTGTTTTCCAAAAGTAACTTATTAAACTTTTGCTCAAGTAAAATGTTTCCCTCCTTTTATTTACAGCCACACAATATTAGTAAAGGGTCCCAAACTGTGGGTCCCTGGACTACGTTGAGCAATAGACAAATCACTTGCTGCTAATAATTGCACTTAAGAAAGAAATGGGTTTTATTATTTCAAAAAGACACATAGCACCCCAGTGTTCATAGTGACATAGTGACATTATTAACAATTGCCAAGACAGGGAAGCAACCTAAGTCTCCATCAACAGATGAATGAGTAAAGAAGATATATGTAATATATAATAAATACATATAGTGGAATATGACTCAGTCATACAAAAGAACAAAATTTTGCAATTTGCAGCAGCATGGGTGGACTTGCAGGCATTATGCTCAGTGAATAAGTCAGACAGAGAAAGCCCAGGGCTGTGCAGCATCACTTGCATGTGGAATCAAAAAAATACAGCAAATGAGAGACTATAACAAAAAAGAAGCACTCACAGATACTGAGAACAAACTAGAGGCCGCCAGTGGAGAGAGGAGGGGGCACTGTGAACGCAGGAGAGTGGGAGGTACAAACTGTTGAGGGTAAGACACCCAGCAAAGGCTCATGGTACAACATGTGGTACAGTGTGGGGAATACAGCCAATATTGTGTAATAGCTGTAAATGAAAAGTAACCCTTAAAAATCGAATAAGAATTTTTAAATTAAATTTTTAAAAAAAGAAAGAAGTAGGTTTTGAAATCCTTCCTAACCATTCTTTCTGTCCCTTTTTCCCACCCCACCTTGGAACTCCAGAGCCAAGTTTCAAAGGGGTTTAAATAAAGGATTTATTCCCTGGCTCATTTTTTCAAGGTGCGTTCAACAGAGACATGGCTGAGTCCTTAGAAAGGGGCGTTGACTTTCTCCCCATCACTCTGTGGACCCCTGAACAGGCACGTGTGGGCCTCACTCCTTTCTTCCCTGTCAAGGCCTCAAAGACTGTCAGTGAATTACTTTAAGTCTCTGCCAAGTTGGAAAGATATTCACCCTGAAATCCTTTTAGAAGAACTACCTAGTGCAGGACAATTAATTTACCCTTCAGAGACTGGGAACAAGAAATGGCAACTCGTTTGGAAAATTAGCCTTCCTAGGCCTTCTTAGCAGCAATCAGAGGGCACTGAATAAAGAGGTTTGAGTAAGTCCTGAGTTGGGGATTGGGGGCTTAGGAAATTTAGCTGCCTAAGCTAAGCTTAAGGGAGCATCAGAGCTGCAGCTGGCCAAGCCCCGGGCTGGCCCTGACTCACTCCTTAAGATCAGCTCTCACAGGAGAGATGCTGTTGTCAAGAGGCCTAAAGGGAGCCCTCCTCGGGGCGCCTGGCTTTGATGCCGCTCTCATAAAACGGCTTTTCAGGGAGAATTAATAAGCAGGTTTTGGAGAGACTGGCATTCCTCTCTGGCACTCCTCTGATCTGCTAAACAGATAATGAGGATTTCTAGTCATTAGAGCAATGATACCAGATCGAAATTTCCCCCATGACACGCACCAGCACAAAAGCACTAGGAAAATGCCGGCCGTGTGGGAGGGCGTCAAGAGCCCCCTGCTCCTTGAAAATAATTTGAGGTTTCCTGCCCACCCACACGACGTGGGTTTTAATTTTCAGCATATTCAACAGAAATTTGCACATAAGGAAGAAAAAAGAAATTTGCACGTGCGGAATTAAGAGTTTCTCAGACTGTTGGAAAAAAATTTTATTTAGGAAAAAAGTCCTCTAATTTCAGGTATAAACCATCAGTGATTAAGTGACAAAGGCAGCCTAATTCTATTTCCCTAGCTAGCAGACCTAGGATCACAGGTGTAAAGTTCCTCTCGTTTTCCAGAGGCAAAAGCTCCCTGTCCTAAGCCACTTAGGACATCAGGAGCCGATGAACCCAGATGTTCAGAAGCCCACTCCTGGGCTGGTTCCTCGCACCACCTAGAAATCTATGATAATGCATCATCCAGGGTCTTGTTAGTGAGTCCCTTTCAAGTTCAGGCAGGACCCGCAGGTAATGGGGAAACCCCTGTAGTTTCATTTCAAGTGAGTCAAAAATGAAGGTTGTGCTGCTGGTCAGGGTAGAGGGGAAACTCGCACTTGAGCCAGATACACCAAGTTTCAACTTCTGACTTTTCATCTCCTACTTGGTGGGTAATCTCGGGCAATTTACCAGAGCTCTCTAAGCCCTGGTTGCTTTATCTGAAAAAGTAAATATCCCCACCCCACAGAGCTGGCTGGAAAATAAGTTTAAAGGTAGCCCTGATGCTTAGTAGAAGTTCATTCCCTGCTACTTGCTGCCACCTGAATCCCTTTATCCTAGAACCGAGGGTCTGTTACAGACCACATGCATGAGCAAAGCATTGATAAGTGTTATCAGTGACTTAACAACTGAAAATAGAAGATCCAAAAACAGATTCTGAAGACTTTAGATTCCCAGGACAAAGGGCATCTCTAGTCTGATTAGACAGTTGAGGGGGAAAGGAAAAGGTGGGAGAAGGGAGACCACGGCAGTACAGCCCAGAGATGTCCAATAGAAATACAATGCCAGCCACATGTGTAATTCCAAACGTTCTCATAGCCACATTAACGAAAGTAAAATGAAACAGACGGCATTCATCTTAATAATACATTTACCTGCAGTTCAATCCTTGCCCTAAGAGACTTAGACATGCTCTAACCCCATGGATGGTATTCCTTCCCGTTGTTCACATAAACAGCTGTCAGATTACGCATCTGATTTGAAAGTTTGGGACTCTAAACAGCTGTCAGATTATGTACAGTACTCTAGGGAGCAGCGTAAGGGAAGCAAGGGGTGACTTGCTCTCTAATCCCTTAAGGCTGTACCATGCCCATTTTATTCTCCTGGAGCCCAGATGCCAGACCAGAGGGAAATGGAAAGCAGTCCCAGCCCTCTGAGAGCGGTTACCTGTGTCCTGGGCCAGCAGCAGCAGTGCGAGGGGCCATCCATGTCCCAGGGCAGCTGCACTCACCACCCGCTCTCCCCGCTCCGCCCTGGCCTCTTGGCCTTGCCCCTCCCTTGGGCGCCTCTTCATTTCCTCCACCGCCTGGCTGGGCTCGGAGGGAGACACGCCAACTGCTGCTCGCAAAGCTATCTTCATGCTGTGCCGGGGTGGGCCTCAGCAAAACCACAAAGAGATTTGCTTTAGATTCCCTAGCATTCTTGTTTTTTTTTTTAAGCTCTCTCTCTCTGTAACTCCATCCTTGCTCCCATCCTGAGGTCCTTCCTCAACTATTCCTGCTGAGAAACTAATTCATACCAAGGAGTTAATGGCTCAGTGAGCCATCTTCCCCAGCTATATTTGCTGAAGGACCACATATTAATAAAAAGAATAGCTGAAATTGATCGAGTGCTTGCTAGCGCCAGAGTACTTAAAAGGATCTCTGGCTGGCTCAGCATCACTAATCATCATGAAAATGCAAATCAAAGCCAAGACCTCACACCTGTCGGAATAATACACAAATATGAAATCTAGGAAAACGGTACTGATGAATCCATCTGCGGGGTGGAACAGAGACACAGATGCAGAGAATGGGTTTGTGGACACAGCAGGGAAGGAGAGGGTGGAACGAATGGAGGCTGTAGCACTGAAATGCACATATCACCATGTGCAAAACAGGCGGCTGGTGGGAAGCCACTGCCTAACACAAGGAGCTCAGCCTGGTGCTCTGTGACAACTCAGAGCCGTGAGATGGTGGCAGGGGTGAGGGGGGCTCCAGAGGGAGGGAGTATATGCTTACTGATTCATGTTGTTATACAGCAGAAACCAAAACAACATTGTAAAGCAATTATCCTCCAATTAAACAATTTAAAAAGTCAGCAAATAAGAAGTATTGATGAGGATGCGGAGAAAAAGGAACTCTTGTGCACTGTTGGTGGGAATGTAAGCTGGGGGAGCCACCGTGGGAAACAGAACGCCACTTCCTCAACAAATAGAACGGCCACACGATCCAGCAATGCCTGTCGTGGACATGTGTCCAGAGAAAGTGAGAACACTGATCAGGAAAGGGACATGCACTCCCATGCTCATCTCAGCATTACTGACAATCGGCAAGGTACTGAAGCAGCCTGTGTCCATCATTAGACAAATGGGTAAAATAGATGTGGTATATAGACCTACAACGGAACACGCGTGCCTGCGTGCTAAGTCACTTCAGTCGGGTCCGACTCTTTGTGACCCTACAGACAGCAGCCGGGCCGGCTGCTCTGTCCATGGGATTCTCCAGAAAAGAATACTGGAGTGGGTTGCCATGCCCTCCTCCAGGGGATCTTCCTGACCCAGGAATCGAACCCTCATCTCTGATGTCTCCTGCATCGACAGGCGAGTTCTTTACCACTGGCACCACCTGGGAAGCCCACAGCGGAATATACTCAGCCATAAAAAAGAATGAACTCTTGCCACATGCAACAACAGGAAAAGACTTAGTGAAATAATAAGTCAGACAGAGAAAGACAAATACTATATGATTTTACTTATAGGTGGAACGTAAAAAAAAAACAAATGAACAAACATGAAACAGAATCATGAATACAGAGGACAAACAGGTGGTTGCCGGACAAGAACAGACAAATAAACAAGGGACGTGGAGGTACAAATTTCCAGTTAAAAGAAAATGAATCACAGGTACGGAAGGCAGTGTGGGGAATACGATTGTATATAGGATCTTTGTATGGTAACAGGGGGTAACTATATTTATTATGGTGATCATTTTGAAATGTATAGAAATATCAAATCACTATGCTATGTAATGGGCTTCCCTGGAAGCTCAGCTGTAAAAAAAAATGTGCCTGCAATGCAGGAGACCCCAGTTCTATTCCTGGGCTGAGAGGATCCCAAGAAGGGATAGGCTACCCACTCCAGTATGCTTGGGCTTCCCTGGTGGCTCAGCTAGTAAAGAATCTGCCTACAAGGCGGGAGACTTGGGTTCGATCCCTGGGTTGGGATATCCCCCAGAGGAGAGTGGCAACCCACTCCAGCATTCTTGCCTGGAGGAGCCTGGTGGGCGACAATCCATGGAGTTGCCAAGAGTTGGACATGACTGAACGACTAAGTACACAGGATGTGCTATGTGACAGGAACTAACATAGTGCTGCAGGTCAGTTACATTTCAAAAACAAACTCAGAAAGAGATCAGATTTGTAATTACCAGAGGCAGTGGGGGATGGGGTGCAGATTGGACGAGGGCATTCAAAAAATGCAAACTTTCAGTTATAAGAGACATAACTGCTAGGAAAGTAACGTACAAAATGATAGATATAATTAACACTGCTGTACATTATAATTGGAGAAGGAAATGGCAATCTGCTGCAGTATTCTTGTCTGGAAAATTCCATGGATGGAGGAGCCTGGTGAGCTAAGTCCATGGGATTGCAAAGAGTTGGCCATGGCTGACCTCATACACACACACACACACACACACACACACACACACACACACGTTATAATACATATGAAGGTTGTTACAAGAGTAAGTAAATTCTAAGTTTTCATCACAGGTTTGTTTCTATTTCTTTCATTTTGTATCTATATGAGATGATGGTTATTCACTAAACTTAGTATTGTAATAATTTCATGGTGTACATGGGAGATCATTATGCTGCACACCTGAAATTTATACAGTGATGCACATCACCTCTATCTTGATAGAACTGGAAGGAGTAAAAAGGACCTCTGGCTGTGGTCAGAGGGAGACGTGACCATAGAAGGATGTCAGAGGCATGCACCTTTGCTGGCTTTGAAAAGGACGGCAGGGGCCCTGAGCCCAAGAACGTGGGCAGACTCTAGAAGCTGGAAAAGCAGGCTAACAGATTCTCCTCTAGAGCCTCCAGAAAGGACCACAACCCTCTGACACCTGGCTTTTAACCCAGAGAAACGCAGATCAAGCCTCAGGTATACAGAACGATAACAAATTTGGCTTGTTTTAAGCCACTGCACCTGCGGTCATTTGTTACAGCAGCAATTGAAAACTAATAAAGTAATATAGTCACGTGATTCAAAATTCAAACAGTACCAGAAGCGGTACAATGACGAGGCTCCTTCTCACCCTGCCCCTTCTCATCCAGTTCCCCTTCCAAAAGCACCTACCTGGTGCTACTGCTTCTCAGGCCTGCAGGGCTTGAGGCAGGATTTCAATTTTCCGACCGGAAGTTGATTTTTCTCCCGGAAGTTGCGATACGCTGGTGAGAGGGCTGAATCCTAACCACTAGAGCGAGAGCGCCAAGGACCAGTGGCTATTGATAAGAAGTAAATTTACAGAAATAGAAGGAAAGTAGTGAAGCGTTTATCAGGGGGAAAAGGGGTGTGTGCGGCTGGAAACACGGGTAGGCACAGAGAGAGTCTCGCCCTTGCGGTAGTTAGAGTCACTCCTGCGGAGCATTTCTTCCGGGTTCCCTTTGGCCAATCATCTTGCTTTGCCTGGTTCTGAGTCCATATTTGGTTTATCTCAGGATTCTCTCCTGTGTGTGCACGCATCTCTTAGCCAAGATGGATTCTAGCAAAGAGACCTACAGGTAGTTGACATCACTCCATTTTTGACCTCCAAGGAGCCTTTCTGTGCACGCATAGTCGGGAAGGTCTCCTTGACCTCGAGAATGAGAAATATGCGGCCTCTTTTATCTGTGCAGGGCTCAGTTCCTCTCACTCCTGCTGTTTGGGTGGATCTGTCCACAGGGGACAAACTCTGGCTGCTCAGCGTAAGGCCCATCCATCTCCTGCTTCACCACCAACTTTCTGGTATATCCTTCCGGAGGTGTTTTATGGATATACAAACAAATGGGACTTTATGTACCTTCCCCCTTTTATTATATACCAATGGTAGTATACTGAGAGTACTGTTAAGGCTTTTTTTTTTTTTTTTAACCCAAAAATATATACTAGAGATTTTCCTTTGGTGCTTTTTCATTGTTATTGTGGTTCCACAGCATTCCATTGCATAGATATACCATAATTATTCAGACATTCTCTTTTTGATGCCTACTCCCAAGCTTTCCAATCACAAACAGTGCTCAATGGAAAAAAAAAAAAAAACAAAACCTTCAGCTAGCAGCACTGTGCCCAGAACTAAGTACATCTCTGCTACACATTCCAGGCGCCATCCTAGATGCTCCCTTTCCACCGTCCCCATTGAGCTCACTGTCGCATCCTACAAGTGTGGTCTCCACTCCTTTCCTGGCGCTCCGTCCCCCTCTGTCCCACGCCACTGTCATCTGGGCCAGCACAGTGGGAGTGAGGCACGGAAGACCCTCCACTCCCCAGCTTGCATCCTGCCCTCTAGGGGAGGAGCTCTCTGAGGGCCCTGATTTCTTGTCTCTGAAAGCGGGTCAGTAGGACTGGGGGTCCTGATTTTTGTGTGGATAAATGAATGGTGTTTGCCAAGACTTTCGTGATGGGGCTCCACTTGGAGGCTCTCAGATAAAAGAAGCTTGTTACACCTGAAAGGAAGATTAGACAAGCATCTTTTTTTACATATAAATTTATTTTTGGCTGTGTTGTATCTTCGTTGCTGGGCGCAGGCTTTTCTCCAGTGGCAGTGAACAGGGGCTACTCTCTAGCTGCAATGCTCGGGCTTCTCACTGAAGTGGCTTCTGTTTATTTTTATTTTTTCTTAATATATATATTTTATTGAAGTACAGTTGACTTACAGTGTTTCAGGTGCACAGCAAGGAGATGCAGTTATACGTATACACATATATTATTTTTGAAATTATTTTCCATTGTAGGCTATTATGGGACTTCCCTATAGCTCAGATGGTAAAGAATCTGCCTGCAGTACAGGAGCCCCAGGTTTAATCCCTGGATGAGGAAGATCCCCTGGAGAAGGAAATGGCAATCCACTTCAGTATTATTGCCTGGAGAATCCCATGGACCAAAGAACCTGGCAGACTACAGTCTATGGGGTCACAAAGAGTCAGACATGACTAAGTGACAAACACATAAGTTATTACAAGATATTGACTGTAGTTCCCTGTGCTACACAGTAAACCTTTGTTGCTTGTTGCATATCTAGTTTGTGTGTGTGTGTGTGTGTTTTATTTTATTATTTTTTTAATTTTTAATTTTTTTCCGTCTCAGGTGTACATGAGTTCCCAATCTTGAACCCCCCCCCCCANTTTAGTTCCTCTTCACTTTCTGCCATAAAGGTGGTGTCATCTGGATATCTGAGGTTATTGATATTTTTCCTGGCCATCTTGATTCCAGCTTGTGTGTGTGTGTGTGTGTGTGTGTGTGTATATATATATATGTAAATATATACACTAAATATATACACTAAATGTAAATATATACACTTTCATAACTTTTTTTCACTCAGTGCAACTTTCTGGCCATTTACTCATACTGTGGTGTGTATCAATAGTTCATTACTGGTTTTTTTTAGTTCATTATTTTTTATTGCTGAGTTAGTATCCCATTGTATAGATGTATGATAATTAAACCCTTCACTATATAATAGTATATTGAGTAACTGTCCCCAAAGATAGCAATCCCTAATCCCTAGAACTTGTGAATGTAATTTATATGGCAAAAAATCCCCATAAATATGACTTAGTTTAAGAAATTTGAGTCTTAGATTATTTGAGTGGGCCGTAAATTCAGTCACAACCATCCTTGTAAGACAGAGACAAAGGTAGATTTGACACGTGCTAAAGAAGAGGCAATGCGTCCCTGAAGACAAAGACTTGAGTTATGTGACCACCAGCCGAGGGATGTTGGAAGCCCCCAGAAGCTAAGAGGCAAGGAACTGATCTCCCCTGGAGCCCTAGAGCCTCCGGAGAGAGTATAGCCCTGTTGACACCTTAATCTCAGCCCAGATTTTAGACTTCTGGCCTCCAGAAGTGTGAGAGAATACATTTGTCTTCTTGTAAGCAACCAAGTTTTTGGTAATGAGCAAGCCCACATTCCCATCTCCCTAAGACTCTGGACCATTCCAAACGTTCTGACATTTCCACTGAGCTGACTGTAGGCAGTTATTGTGTCTATACTGCTATCATTCCCGGGTTTCCAAGCCAATACATTAAATCACATTTCCCATGTGAGTACACCATTATCAATCACCCTGGCCTATCCTATGGTACACTTTTGGCGTGAACTCTTGGAATCCACTTCCATACTTGTTTCACAGACTCCTACCGATGCAAAGTGGTACTATCTTGTACAGGTGCCTTTTCTTGGGCTCAACCTTGTACTCATTTGGGATATGCTGGCATTTTACTGTTTTTCAGAGTGTAAAGGTGGATAGCAGATGTAGACCCTGATATCCTCTGAGAGAATTTTCTTAGGTGAAGTCACTGAAAGCTTTATTTTCTTGGGAGTAAGACTGTTTCCCTCAAAGAAGGATTCCTCTGTCAACTATGAAGGACAAGATATTCCTCTAAAGCTGCTACAGTTAAGTTTTCTAAAGTTGCACACTTGCTTTCAATTTATCCTTTATCTTGTGCCTATCTCCTGGACATTCAAAAAGACTAGCCCAGGACTTCCCTGGCGCCACAGTGGTTTAGACTTTGTGCTTCCANCTGTCAACTATGAAGGACAAGATATTCCTCTAAAGCTGCTACAGTTAAGTTTTCTAAAGTTGCACACTTGCTTTCAATTTATCCTTTATCTTGTGCCTATCTCCTGGACATTCAAAAAGACTAGCCCAGGACTTCCCTGGCGCCACAGTGGTTTAGACTTTGTGCTTCCACTGCAGAGGGTACAGGTTTGATCCCTGGTCAGGGAACTAATATCTCACGTGCTATGTGGCATAGCCAAAAAATAAAAATCCCGAACGACTATCTCTCACAAACTCTGTAATCCCCACCATGACCACAGTGACTGAACACCACAGTGACTGGATCTTCTTAACCCATTGTTTTCCAACACCCCACAACACCATTAGGGACAATATAAACAAAGGTGAAATCATCTCTTGCCACAAACATCATTTCCCCTACACTCAGGCTCTGCTTCCTAGAGCTAGTTGTAGTATGAATGACTATACTATACAGGATTGCACCAGGAAATGGGGCTAGAGTGAACACAGAGTGCAGGCAAGGATAAAGAACACTACAAGAGTTGGTGAAGCAGCCTGGGTTAAGCAAAGGCACCATGTTTCTACTCATAAGAAAATGTAAGGAAAAAGCAGTTGCTGAACCTGTGAGATCTACTTTTGGGCTACATCAGGCACTGTAATCTGGAGAAATACAGCCATTTCCAAATCACTGCATGAGAAGAGGCAAAAGCATAAACTCCTTGGCCTCTTTCCCTTCCCACCCAGTCTTCTCCTAATGGCTTTGCCCATTTGCAATACTCTACCAAGGAAAAGGATTTCTGGGTATTTTAGTGCATAGAAGTCAACTTCTTGGGTACTGAGCAGGGTGAAGGGTGTAGTAGATTTAGATGGCCTGGTTATCAGGCTTCCTTATTAAGGCACTGGGAAAAGCACAAAAAGGGTGCAAAGTACAAACAGATATGCAGTGTACTGTTCAGTTCAGTTCCGTTTTTCAGTCATGTCTAACTCTGTGACCCCATGTATTCCAGCACGCCAGGCTTCCCTGTCCAACACCAACTCCCGGAACTTACTCAAACTCCTATCCATCCAACCATCTCATGCTCTGTCATCCTGTTCTCCTCCTGCCTTCTATCTTTCCCAGCATCAGGGTCTTTTCAAATCAGTCAGTTCTTCACATCAGGTGGTCAAAGTATTCGGAGTTTCAGTTTCAGCATCAGTCCTTCCAATGAACACAAGACTGATCTCCTTTAGGATGGGCTGGTTGGATCTCCTTGCAGTCCAAGGGACTCTCGAGATTCTTCTCCAACACCACAGTTCAAAGGCATTGATTCTTTGGTGCTCAGCTTTCTTCACAGTCCAACTCTGACATCCATACATGACTACTGGAGAAACCACAGCTTTGACTTGATGGACCACTGTTGGCAAAGTAATGTCTCTGCTTTTCAATACGCTGTCTAGGTTGGTCAAAGGTTTTCTTCCAAGGAGCAAACGGCTTTAAATTTCATGGCTAAAGTCACCATCTGCAGTGATTTTGGAGCCCAAGAAAATAAAGTCTGACACTTTTTCCCTTGTTTCCCCGTCTATTTGCCATGAAGTGATGGGACAACCAAAACTCTGGGCTTCCACTAACCTACTAATTGAGCTCCAGGCTGGTAGAAGAGTGGCTTTATATCTAGCACATAGGTGCTTTCTTGAAGGTGACTTGCAAAGGTAGCCATTATGCCAAGCATTAGGCTTTACTTCTGATTAAGTATTCAACAAATTTCACTTTGTCTTCCTAATGTTGGCTCCTATTTAATTTTTACTTTGAACAATGATCCTGAAGGAACTGTGACTGCATATTCCTAGGCAAGAAAGCTCTTCTGCTGTCCTTTTAAAAAGTCGGGCAAGTTTACATTCTACTTATTATCTGTATTGCTTCCATCATTAAGATTCTTTCCAAAAATTTAGATAAAAAAATGAAGGCTTCCAGGTGTCCTATTATAACTCCTAATGGTGACCACTTACTTTTAAGGTTATATATGGATGAACGTGCATCCAAAGTCATTTCAGTCGTGTCTGACTCTGCGACTCTATGAACTGTAGCCCTCAGGCTCTTCTGTCCATGGAATTCTCCAGGCAAGAATACTGGAGTCGGTTGCCATGCCCTCCTCCAGGGGATTTTCCTGACCCAGGAATTGAATCCTCATCGCTTGTTTCCTGTATTGGCAGGTTCTTTACCACTAGCACCATCTGGGATGCCTCAAGGGTAGGTATAATTCAATTGAGTGAGCTGATTATTCTCATACTGTTGCCAGTTTGAAAACATCCAATCCTGATGTTTCAATTCTAATAGGAAAAGATAGGCTGGAAGTGTATAACATTATCCATAGACTATGGATGCATACACAAGTAGTTAAGTCCATACAACTACAAGTGATACAAGCTATCTCTGGAGAGAGAAAAAGGAAAAGGACTGGGAGTGATACCAAAACTCAGCCTTTGTGCATCAGTGCCAACTGAATCTCGAAGACAAAGTTCTGGGTGAAGTAGAAAATAAGAGCTTTATAGCCTTGTTGGGTAAAGGGAACACAGTGGGCTAATGCCCTCAAAACTGTGTGCTCCAAGTTAGGGAGGATTTGGTGAAGAGTTTTATAGCAATGGTTCAAGGGTAGGATTGCTGAGAGAAGGATCAGAGTTAAGTTTATGGCCTGCATTGCAAGACCAGGGGCGGAGGCTGGGAGGAGCAACCCGACGTCCAAGGAGTGGTGGCTGTGCGGGCGCAGGAGGGCCTAGAGGAGCCATCCCACATTGAAGGTCAGGAAGGGCGGCAGGAGGAGATACCCCTCATCCAAGGTAAAGAGCAGCGGCTGTTCTTTGCTGGAGGAGCCATGAAGAGATATCCCATGCCCAAGGTAAGAGAAACCAAAGTAAGATGGTAGGTGTTGCAAGAGGGCATCAGAGGGCAGACACACNTATTATGGAGTTTCCTCCCTCTAGGCGGGGTTGTATCAGTGGCTTGTCAAGGTTTCTTGGTTAGGGAGGCTTGTTTTGGAGTTCAGGTGGGTGGAGCTGGATTTCTTCTCTCTTGAGCTTGGAGTATCTCTACAGGGCTGCCCCAGCAAAGTGCAGCGTCCGCTCCCTATCCTGGAGGAAGGGCATCTCCTCACCGCCGCCCCTCCCGACCCTCCACGTGGGACAGCTCCTCCAGGCCCTCCCACGTCAGGGCAGCCACTGATCTTTGGATGCGAGTTGATCTTCCCAGTCCCCGACCTTGACCTCGGACGTGGGGCAACTCCTCTCGACCAGGCTGAGTGCACTGGTCGTTGCAGCCACCCGTGCTGAGTGCTAATCAATCAGTGGCTCCTCCCAGCCCCCAACCCTGACATCGGACGCGGTGTGGCTCCTCTCAGCTGTTCCCTTGCCGTCGCAGCCTGGCGCTCTCGGCCACTGCCCCTGACCTCGGAAATGGGGTGGTTCCTCTCAGCTGTTCCTGCACCGCCACAGCCCGGGACTCTGGGCTGCTGTCTCTGTCCCTGTCCTCCGACGTGGGGCAGCTCCTCTCGGCTGCGCTGAATGTGCCGGCCCGCCCGGCCATCGCCACCGCTTGCGCTGAGTGCCTAGTGAGTGTGCATATCTAGTTTTTAAACTAGAAATCTAGCATTCTATTTAAGTAAAAAAAGTGGAATCAAAATGTCATTAATATTTTAGCTAGGCAAAAACTCTTAAGTTTTCTAAAATATATACATTAAACACACTATTTACATATGTATACAAAAGCTTTTCTGCTCTGCTTGATAAAGACTTGAGAAAGGACATGTAAAAGGGAAAGAAATTGGAAAACATAAACTAAATGAAATGGGGATACCAAATGTGAACTAAAATAAGTGAACCAAACTATATAAAAGTAAAAGATCATCATGTAATCCAGTTGTTTTTAGACATGGCTGCTCATTAGAAACATATTTGGAGATGTGGAGAAAAAAAAGCAATACCTGAGTATTTGTATTTTTCAAAAAAGTCCAAGATAATTTTGATATGCATCTGAATTTTAAAAAGTGATTACAGGTTTTTCTATTAAATGTTAGTTTTAGTGATATATAATTCTATCATTTTCTGTTGACCAATCATGATATAATGGTATTTACTGAATAATAGTTACATAATCACAATAGTAAAAGATGTTTTTCAGTTGATGGGGGACATGTGTACATCCATGGCTGATTCATGTCAATGTATGGCAAAAACCACTACAATATTGTAAAGTAATTAGCCTCCAATTAAAATAAATTAATTAGTTTTTTAAAAAGAAAGAAAGATAATTATAATTGTAGGCCATTATGGAAAGATGATTAACCTAACAATATAAAATAATTACATACAACTTGGGTGGGTTAAGTACAGTGGTGTGGTGAGTGGCCATGCATATACACACATGTTTTCATCTACCCAGCCACTCTGTGTCTTTTGGTTAGTGCATTTAATCCACTTACGTTTAAGTAATTATTGATAGGTATGATCCTATTATCATTTTCTTAATTGTTCTGAGTTTATTTTGTGTAGGTCTTTTCCTTCTCTTGTATTTCCTGTCTAGAGAAGTTCCATTAGCATTTGTTGTAAAGTTGGTCTGGTGGTACTGAATGCTCTCAACTTTTCCTTGTCTGGAAAGCTTTTGATTTCTCCATCAAATCTGAATTAGAGTCTTGCTGGGTAGAATATTCTTGGTTGTAGGTTCTTCCCTTTCATCGCTTTAAATATATGATGCCTTTCCTTTCTGGCTTGAAGAGTCTCTGTTGAAAAATCAGCTGATAGCCTGATGGGAGCTCCCTCGTATGTTATGTCATGTTTCCCTTGTTGCTTTTAATAGTTTATCTTCACCTTTCATTTTTGTCAGTGTGATTACTATATGGCTCAGTGTGTTCCTCCTTGGGTTCATCCTGCCTGGGACTCTCTGCTTCCCAGACTTAGCTGACTATTTGCTTTCCCATGTTTGGGAAGTTTTCAGCTGTTATCCCTTCAAGTATTTTCTCAGGTCCTTTCTCTCTCTCTCTTCTCCTTCTGAGACCCCTATAATGCAAATGCATTTGATATTGTCCCAGAGGTCTCTTAGGCTGTCTTCATTTCTTTTCATTCTTTTTTCTATATGCTGTGCTATGGCAGTGATTTCCACCATTCCATCCTCCAGGTCACTTATCTTTTCTTCTACTTCAGTCATTCATCTCTGGCTGTTGGTCCTTTAGTTCTTGTAATTCTAATTGTAATTCTTTAGTTCTTGTAATTCTTGTAAAATGTTCTTGGCAAGCATTTCTTGCATCTTCTCCATTGTTTCCCCAAGATCCTGGATCATTTTACTATAAATACTCTGAATTCTTTTTCTAGAAGATTGCCTGTCTCCACTTCATTTAGTTTTTTCTGGGGGTTCATCTTGTCCATGCATCTGGGACATAACTCTCTGCTTTTTCATCCTCATTGAATTTTGTAACGTTGTTTTTGGTCTAGCCACTGTGGGATTGTGGTTCATCTTACTTCTTCTGTCTGTCTTCTGTTGGATGAAGCTGAGAGGCTTGTGTAAGCTTCCTAATGAGAGAGACTGGCTGGGGAAAACTGGGTCTTGCTCCAGTGGGCAGGACCTTGCTCAGTAAAGCTTTAATCTAATCATCTGCTAATGGGTAGGGTTGGGCTCCCTCCCTGTTAGTTGTTTGGCCTGAGGTGACCCAGCCCTGGGGTCTTTAGGGTGCTACAGTAGGGTTAATGGCAACCTCTGAAAGGACTTAGGCCAAGAGGCGCCTTCCAGGACTGCTGCTGCCAGTGCCTCTGTCCCTGTGGTGAGCCACTGCCAACCCTCACCCCCAAGGGAAACCCTCTAACACCAGCAGGTAGGTCTGACTCAGTCTCCTGTGGGGTCACTGTTTCTTTTCCCTGGATCTTGGTATGCACAAGGTTTTGTTTGTGCCCTCCAAGACTGAGTCTCTGTTTCCCCCATGCCTGTGGAAGTCCTATAATCAAATCCCACTGGCCTTCAAGGTCAGATCCCCAGGCTTGGAAGCATGTTGTGAGGCTCAGAACCTTCACAACAATGGGAGAACTTCTTCAGTAATTTGTTTAGTTTGTGGGTTGCCCATCCAGAGGGTATGGGATTTGATTTTATTACTATTGCATCCCATCTCATTGTGTCTTCTACTCTGTCTTTGGACAAGAAAGTAAAAGTAAAAAGTGCTCTGTTGAACGCAACGGTTCCTCGCCGTGAATCCATCGCCCCAAAGACCACCGAGATCAGGTTTCGATGCAAACAGCAAGAGGATTTTATTGTACTGGCGCGCCAGGGTTCCATCTCCTTAAGCAAGGAGCGAGAACCCTGAGTGTTGTTACATGGTAGCTTTTAAGCACAAGCAAGAGAAAACAGTTTGATTGGTTACAGGTGTTGACCTTTTCGAGGATTGGTTCATTGATAACAGGTTACAACTGTTGATCAGGTGATGCCCCTGTGGCGGCAGTTTCTCGGAACAACAGCTCTTCTGGAAAAGTCCCGAGGAAGTTTCATAGGTTACAGAGATATGCATGAGCTCGGGATGGGGTGCCTATGCATAGTCCTTTCCCAGTTACAGCCAAGAGGGTAAGTTTGGTTGCCCCCTCGTTTTGCCACCTGCAGGTTGTATGGGGCTGAGAAATGTAATCAGAGATAAACAGGCCACGTTTCCATGAGTCAGAGATAACCCTGGGGCAGTTTGGAAAGTCTTATACTAAAAAACACATTCTTACAGCTCAGTTGTGTCCAACTCTTTGCAACCCCATGGACTATACAGTCCATGGAATTCTCCAGGTCAGAATACTGGTGTGGGTAGCCTTTCCATTCTCCAGGGAATCATCCCAAACCAGGGATCGAACCCAGGTTTCCTGCATTGCAGGTGGATTCTTTACCAGCTGAGCCACAAGGGAAGTTCAACAATACTGGAGTGGGTAGCCTATCCCTTCTCCAGCAAACCTTCCTGATCCAGGAATAGAACCGGGGTCTCCTGCATTGCAGGTGGATTCTTTACCAAATAAACTATCAGGGAAGCCCATAAAGTGAAAGTGAAAGTCATTCTTATCCAACTCTTTGCAATCTCATGGACTGTAGTCCATGGAATTCTCCAGGCCAGAACACTGGAGTGGGAAGCCTTTCCCTTCTCCAGGGGATCTTCCCAACCCAGGGATTGAACCCAGGTCTCCTGCATTGAAGGTGGATTCTTTACCAGCTGAGCCATGATCATGTATCTCTTTGGACATGGGATATCCTTTTTTGGTGGATTCCAGTGTCCTCCTGTCTATGGTTGTTCAACAGCTAGTCTGGATTTTGGTGCTCTCGCAGGAGGAGACCAGTGCATGTCCTTCTACTCCATCTTCTTGAACCAGAAGCCAAATTCTGCCTTTATTCTATTTAGCTACAGCCTAAGCCCTAGGCTGTTGAGAAAGGATAGTTGAGAAAATTCCAGGATGGAAACTGGTTCAGAGGCTCTAGCAGTCCTGATAGAAAAAATGAAAGCATTTATGAAAGGAGTAGTGCTGAGGTGAGGCCCCTGTCACTAGGAAGATGAAAATGAAAACCCAGGAAGATAACAGAAGACGGCACAGAGTTGATTGTTTACTGTGTGTTTTCACATTTTCACAAATGCTTCTATTTAATCTTCCTAACAACCTCATTTTCCCATTTTACAGATAAGGAAGCTAAGGGTCAGGGAGGATTTTCATTTTTTAAACTTTAAATGGGCTTCCCAGTTGGCATCAGAGGTAAAGATCTGCCTGCCAGGGGAGGAGACATGAGAGACACATTTTCGATCCTTGCATCAGGAAGATGCCCTAGAGGAGGAAATGGCAACCCACTCCAGTACTCTTGCTTGGAGAATCCCATGAACAGAGGAGCCTGGAGGTCTACAACCCATGGGGTCACAAAGAGTTGGACACAACTGAAGCAACTTAGCACAGCACAGACTGTAAATGGTTGATCCCCTGATCACACGGTAAAAACTAAGAACATGCAGAAACCTTGATAACACCCTTGAACAATTAAAATTGCCTGTGATCCCCACCATGAATTTTAGTCCATTAATATATATAGCATTATGGTACATATATGCTCCAGACAGCAGCCTAGTGTTGTGGAAGATCAGAGGCTCTATAGTGAGACTTCCAGGTTTAAGCCTGGTTCTATCATTATCAGCTGTTTGGCCTTGGACAAATTGCGTTTACTTCTTTGAGACCTGGTGGCTTAGAGGGTAAAGCATCTGCCTGCAATGTGGGAGACCTGGGTTTGATCCAAGGCCCAGGTTGGGAAGATCCCCTGGAGAAGGAAATGGCAACCCACTCCTGGGAGGCTACAGTCCATGGGGTTGAAAAGAGCTGGACACGACTGAGGTACTTCACTTTTCACTTTCACTTTTTTTGAGACTATTTACCTCATGGGGTTGTTGAAGGATTACATGAGTTAAAGTCATTGAGAGAATAGCATTGAAACATGCATATTACCATACGTGAAGTGTATCGCCAATCCAGGTTCGATGCATGAGACAGGGTGCTCAGGGCTGGTGCACTGGGATGACCCTGAGGGATGGGATGGGGAGGGAGGTGGGAGGGGGGTTCAGGATGGGGAACACATGTACACTCAGGGCTGAGTCATGTCAATGTATGGCGAAATACCACTGCAATATTGTAAAGTAATTAGCCTCCAATTAAAACAAAAAATTTTTAATAAAAAAAGAAGCACTTAGAGCAGTATGTGGCATTAAATGGGCACGTGGTCAGTGCTGAGTGCCTGTCCTGATTCATATGGTTTAGCCAGAGTATCAGTAGTGAGTGCTTACTCAGGACTGAATGACACATAGAAAGCGCTCATCCTGAGGATGGTCTCTTGGAATCCTCATATCATCCAAGGAGTTCTTCCTGTTCTCTAGCAGAGGAATCTGAAACTCCAAAACAACTCCACTGTCACACAATGTCACACAAATGGCAGGCCTGGAATTCAAACCCTGTTTTATCTGCTTTAGCAATCTGGGCTCAGTGACAAGCGCAGAAGCTGGTGGTGCTGGTATGTGTCCTGTTCTCTGGAAAATCTGAGATATGATCTGCTCTTTCTGCTTCGGGCACAGGGACCTGTATGTGTGCACCCACACCCACCTGCACACGCGGTATTCCAGTGAGAAGCTTCCCCAGCGCCTGTACCCTTGGCTGACTCTTCACCCAACAGTTTCTGGTCAGAAAGGCATTTTCCCAGAATAGAGTTGATAGTGGTTTTTGAAATGACTCCAACTAATTGAATTCTTGACATGGTGAGACTTTAGTGACTTTGGATCCTTCTTATTTCCAGTTGCGCAAAAGCAGGAGGTTTTGCCAAATCAAAGCAGATCAAGCCATGATCTGCAGATCAAGCCATCTGGCACCCATTCAGTGCCAGATGCTCTTCATAGCAGTAAACCAGTGGTCTGAATGCCTTAAACTTTTGGTTTTCGTTATTCGCTGTCTGGATTGGGGCAGGGTGGCAGGTAACAAGCAGCGGAGTGCATGGGGGGATTTTTCGCATCTGTCAGAAATACAATAATGATTCTGCCTGCGAGGCCCCTTGAAGCAAAACAGAAAATATTTGCAAAAAGTAAACAGTGACAAGATTTCTCATCAAACAGCTCCTTGCCACCATACTCCACCCTGCACACACCCTTCACTCTTCTTACAATTAGAAGGCCTCAAAATTTCCACCATGTAGGAAATTAGTCTCTCTCCCTCTCTCTTGGTCTCTTCCTGCCTCCCATCCTCTCTCTGTTTTTCTCTTCCAGGAAGAAATTCTTGAATGCAAAACCCCAGGGATTATGTAATACAGACTGTCAACTTTAAAATCAGGGAAATCTGGATTTGAAACCTGGGTTTAAATGGCACATTATGCAGGTGACTTAAACCCTCTCTGCCTCAGTTATCTCATCCATAAAATGGGCTTTAAAATAATACCTGATAGGACTGGTGTGAGTACTGAATGAGCTAATGCTTGTAAAGTCCTTAGGGCAAAGCCTGACACATAACCTATGCACCCAAATGTTCCTTGTTATTATCACCCAAACTATCAACTTCATTTTATAAACAAGGAAACTGGATTTAGAGGAAAGTGATCTATCCAAACATGTGTAGAGTGAGTGGCAGAGCCAAGTCTTGATCCAGGCACCCCATCCGGGCCCTCTTCCTGCTATACCACACACAGTATGGTAGATCACCTTCAGTCATCAACTTCGAGACCTTGAGGTAGGGATGTTTTCCAGTTGGTCATGTCCCTGCTGAGCTGATGAACTAGGGCCAAGAGCATCCTGGGTCGCTGCTTACGTGGTGCTCAGGAGCCAGCTGAGCGGGAAGGGAAGGGCGGATTATGTCTTACAGTGGCGCACAGTCTCTGGGGTTATCAAGCCCTGGTAAAGCCAATTTCCACAGAGCCCTGAGCAACTGTCCTCCTATTATTAATTTACCCTCTGGAAGCTGAAGCTCCAGAAAGAAGCTGATTGGATAGTATCACCACCACTCTCAGCTTTCAAATGTTTTAGTATCAGACAAAACCCCTGCCTCCAATCCCCCTCCCCGAGGCCCGAGGGTTTCACTCTCTCCCCTCTCCCAGTGCTGAGACCACTGAGGTTGGACCACTGCCTATACTACAACCTGGTTTTGCCCACACGGTACCATTTCACCCCAGGGCTCTGCCCTCTCCCTTTTTGTAAAGAGCACATACACACGTACATACACGCACGCACGCACGCACGTACGTCACCCACATGCCCAAGGGCTTTTGTTTCCTAGGGAAAGTGTTCAGATCTTCCACAACAGTATTTGGTTCCAGCCTAGGAGGATCGGAACCTGGAGCAGGGGCAGGAGCGGCTCCGAGCATTTCCAGAGATAACAGACTCCCAGGTTCTGACAAACTGTCCCACGCTCCTACCTCTAATCTCTGCCACGACTTCCAAATCCACCAGAGCCTGGTGCTCCTCGCACACCACCCAGGATGAGATTGATATGGTCAGTGGCCAGATAGTCCATAGCTGCACAGACCAACAAATTTCTTCTCACATCTGAGCTTACCAAACCTGCCACTCGCAACAAACAGAGTTAAGGGGATGTGGGAACTAATTGGCCTGGAAGATGGGAGGGGAGGGAGGGATCCTGGTGATCATGATGACAGCTCTGCAGCAGAAAGGTCAGGCCTGGCTCCTAATCCTGGCCACCGAGTGAAGTGCATGCCCTGGGTCAGTCCCTTGGCCTCTCTGTGCCTTGGTGTTCTCACCCGCTACAGAAGTGGGCTTGCCTGGGGTGTCTGGAGGGAGTGTCTCAGGGCTAGGTTTCTATAGTGACTGTCTCTAGCCCTAATGGCACCTATGAGTGATTAGGGGCCAACCACGGCAGATTCAGTGCTAAAACAAATTTTCCACATCCAGCCACTTCCAGCTCATGCTTTCTCCCTAATGTCAAAGGGAAGGACTGCTGGGAAGTTGGTAAAGGCCAAAGAGGCTTTGGTCCCTTGAGGAAAGGGGTCAAGGGTCCAGGCTGGTCCCCAAATCCCTTCCGTGTCCTTTATAAACATTTTTGGAGCCCAAGGCAGGGCCCATCTTGTCTCCAAGCTCCAAGTCCATCCACCTCTCGGGCTTCAGAGATGGAAAGCGGAGCTCAGAGCGGCACTGAAGAGACTGTCTAGATTTCTGGCTGGTCAAGGCAGAGCTGACCTGACCCCAGGCCCCCTGCTCCTACTCCAGAGCCAGGAAGTGTTGGCCTGTGAGCCAGTGGTGGCCGCTGTGACAGACAGTGTGCCTTGTGCTGCGGGCCCCCTCATTGTTGACTTAGAGGCAGTGAGAGAACTGGCTATGTTCCTGTTCTCCTTCAACCCGGAGGACTGAACTCTCCCTTCTTTTCCCACTTGACCTCTGTCTTCCCTTGCTGGCTGCCCAAACTGTAGACCTGAAGCTATAGCACCAGGGCAGAAGCAACATCCTGGAGTCCTCTGTTAGTCAACACCTGCAGCTGCATAGGGTCAAAAATCTTGAACGTAATCTTTTCTACATACAGCTCCTAAAGACTCTGCTCCCTTATAAAACCTTGACTGATACAGATAATGAAGGTATGACAAAAATATGCTAAAATTTGTGGGTGCACCTAGTGCAGTCCTTCAAGAAACAACTATAGCCTGAAATGTGTGTATTAGAAAAACTGAAAGTCAATGATCTCAGCATCTATTTCAAGCAACCAATAATTAAGAAAACAGGAGAGCAGATAAAGAGGAGCAAATCAAACCCAAAGAAAGTAGAAGGAAGGAAATAATAATAGGAAGAGTGGAGCATTCATAAAATAGAAAAGCCACATAATAGAGACGAATCAGCAAAGCCAAGAATGAACTCTTTACAAGGATTAATCAAACTGGTAGTCAAAGTCAAAGTATTAGTCACTCAGTCGTATCCGACTCTTTGTGACCCCACGGACTGTAGCCCTTCTGTCCATGGGATTTCCCAGGCAAGAATACTGGAGTGGGTTGCCATTTCCTTCTACAGGGGATCTTCCAAACCCAGGGATCAGCAAAACTGTTCAAGAAAAAAGAAAGAAAACACACTAAACAATATTAGACATAAAAAGTGATACATTACTAAAGACATTAAAATAATAATAAGAGGATAGCAAGAATAATTTTATTTCTACAAATTTGACAGTTTTTAAAAATTGGCAAATGCCTTGAAAAATAAAACCTATCAAAACTGGCACAAGAAAAATATTAGAAAATATGAATACTGCAATAGCTATTTAAACATTGATTGAATGCTGCAATATCTACCTAAACGTTGACTCTACTATTTAAAATATTTGCATAAAGAAAACTCCAGGTCCGGGTAGCCTCACTGGTAAACTCCTTCAAACATTTAAGGAAGAAATAGCACCAGTCTTACACAAACTCTTGCAGATAATTGATAAATAAGGGACATTTCAAAGCTCATTTTATGAGGCCAGCAAAAGGCATCATAAGAAATGACAATTACAGAGCGGTCTCTCTCTCACAAATATAGACAAAAAGTTTTAAACAAAATATTAGCAAATAGAAACTGTATTTGTTTATCAAATATCACTGAACCATACACTTAAAGGGTGAATTTTAATGTGTATACATCATATCTCAATAAATCTGACTTCTAAGAAAGAAGAAAATAAATCAACTCACCTGTTATCAAACTTCCAACAGATTGTAGATATATATAAACGTGAAAGTAAAGCAATAAAGGTTTTAGAAAAAGACAGGACAATGTTTCGATGACCCTAAAGAGATGGGAATACCAGACCACCTAACCTGCCTCTTGAGAAATCTGTATGCAGGCCAGGAAGAACAGTTAGAACTGGACATGGAGCAACAGACTGGTTCCAAATAGGAAAAGGAGTACGTCAAGGCTGTATACTGTCACCCTGCTTATTTAACTTATATGCAGAATACATCATGAGAAACGCTGGGTTGGAAGAAGCATAAGCTGGAATCAAGATTGCCAGGAGAAATATCAATAACCTCAGATATGCAGATGACACCACTCTTATGGCAGAAAGTGAAGAGGAACTCAAAAGCATCTTGATGAAAGTAAAACAGGAGAGTGAAAAAGTTGGCTTAAAGCTCAACATTCAGAAAATGAAGATCATAGCATCTGGTCCCATCACTTCATGGGAAATAGACCGGGAAACAGTTTCATTTTTATTTTTTTGGGCTCCAAAATCACTGCAGATGGTGACTGCAGCCATAAAATTAAAAGACGCTTACTCCTTGGAGGAAAAGTTATGACCAACCTAGACAGCAGATTCAAAAGCAGAGACATTACTTTGCCGACTAAGGTTCATCTAGTCAAGGCTATGGTTTTTCCAGTGGTCATGTATGGATGTGAGAGTTGGACTGTGAAGAAGGCTGNGAAAAGTTATGACCGACCCAGATAGCATATTCAAAAGCAGAGACATTACTTTGCTGACTAAGGTCTGTCTAGTCAAGCCTATCGTTTTTCCTGTGGTCATGTACGGATGTGAGAGTTGGACCGTGAAGAAGGCTGAGGACTGACGAATTGATGGTTTTGAACTGTGGTGTTCGAGAAGACTCTTAAGAGTCCCTTGCACTGCAAGGAGATCCAACCTGTCCATTCTGAAGGAGATCAACTCTGGGTTTTCTTTGGAAAGAATGATGCTAAAGCTGAAATTCCAGCACTTTGGCCACCTCATGCGAAGAGTTGACTCATTGGAAAAACCTCTGATGCTGGGAGGGATTGGGGGCAGGAGGAGAAGGGGACGACAGAGGGTGAGATGGGTGGATGGCATCACTGACTCGATGGACGTGANTGAAGGAGATCAACTCTGGGTTTTCTTTGGAAAGAATGATGCTAAAGCTGAAATTCCAGCACTTTGGCCACCTCATGCGAAGAGTTGACTCATTGGAAAAACCTCTGATGCTGGGAGGGATTGGGGGCAGGAGGAGAAGGGGACGACATTGGATGAGATGCCTGGATGGCATCACTGACTCGATGGACGTGAATCTGAGTGAACTCCGGGAGATGGTGATGGACAGGGAGGCCTGACATGCTACGATTCATGGGGTTGCAAAGAGTCAGACAAGTCTGAGTGACTGAACTGAGCTAACTGATGACCAGTAGTATTTATAATGAGTATGAAAGAACTCATGGAATGAAAAAATTATCGTTATATGCTTAATAATCTTAATGTATTCTTTTAAGCTTAATGCATTCTTTATTAATAGTTATATATGTTGCTTTGTTTTTTATGCAATGATATGATTTTCCAGGATGAGATGTTCTTATCCTACTAAATCAATGACTGTGATCTTTAGAGCAGAATTAATTAAAAATGCCCTTATTATTTGTATAACTGTAAAAAAGTATCGTTCATTGGAGGATAATCTTGGGAAACTGAAACATTTTTTTTTTTTTGAGAACTTCAGTAAAGTTCTTCCGTTGTGTTGTACTTCCTCTACTTGTTTCTCTTTCCGTCTTTCCCCTTTCTTCACCTCTTCTCCTTTCCCAATTCTCCCTTCCTCTCTTTTCTCTCTTTTGGACTCCATTTCCATCTTCCTCTCTTCTTTTTTCCTACTCTTTTTCCTTCTTGTACTTTCTCTTCATAGAGCTATTTCATCTTGAATCTTTGATGTTACTAATAAACTTTTGACACATCTCTTTGAAAATCATTAGAAAAGTTCAACCATAATCTATGTACAGTTTTCATTAAGTGCAGGAAAGTGCAAGTCACTCAGTCATGTCTCACTCCATGCAACCCCATGGACTACATCTGGAATTCTCCAGGCCAGATTACTGGAGTGGGTAGCATTTCCCTTTTCCAGGAGATCTTCCCAACCCTGGGATTAAATCCAGGTCTCCTGCATTGCAGATGGATTCTCTACCAGCTGAGCCACAAGGGGAGCCCATTAAGAGCATACTACAGTATTACATTGTCATTATAAATTTTCAATTGAAAATGGTTTGTTTACTGTCAGGCCAGTCTTGACAATGCTTGTCTCATTGTGAGTTTCAATCAGTTATATGTGTTTTTATAACTTGGAACAGTGAAATGTAGAAAATCATTGAGTAAATTATGTTATGAGTTGTCATACCAGAATTTTGTTTCTATTATAAAGATGTAAATGCTTGACAGATTCTGATTTCACTGAAAACGAGTTTCAGTATAGCTGGAGAATTGTATATGTGTGTGACTGTTATTTTACTTGTAAACAATGCATTACAAAAATTACACTGATTTAAGACCTTTATTATTTATTTATATGATTTAGCCCAGCTTGCTATGAAGTTCTCTTTAATATTTAAAATAAGTTCTGGAGGTGGTCCTAAGATGAGGAGGAATAGGACAAGGAGACCACTTTCTCCTCCATAAATTCATCCAGAGAACATTTGAATGCTGAGCAAATTCCACAAAACAATTTCTGAATGCTGGCGGAGGACATTAGGCACTCAGAAAAGCAGCCCATTGTCTTCAAAAGGAGGTAGGACAAAATATAAAAGATAAAAAGAGAGACAAAAGAGTTAGGGATGGAGATCCGTCCCGGGGAGGGAGTCTTAAAAGAGGAAAAGTTTCCAAAAACCAGGACACCCTCTCACCAGTGGGTCTGTGGGGAGTTTTGGAATCTCAGAGGGCAAAATAATCAGGAGGAAAAATAAATAAATAAATAAATCCCACAGATTACCCACCTAACAGCAACTCCCAGCAGAGAAATACCCCAGATACTCTCATCTGCCATGAGCAAGTAGGGGCTGAACAGGGAGGTGCGGGCTGAATTGCTTAGGGTAAGGACCAGGACTGAATGCCCTGAGGGCAATCTGAGGGAGGTAACATGAGATAGCAACCTAAACTGTGGGATAGCCAGAGAGAAAGGAAAAAAATATATAGAAAGAGAGAACTATCTCATGAAAAGCCCTAACCTAAGGTACCCCCAGGCCTGCTCCCAGAACAAAGGATTGAGTGAATACCAGAGGAAAGCTAGCAGGCTGCGGACCAGCCCATTTCTTACTGGAGATAGGGGACACATGGGCGCCAGCCAGAGCTGGAAAGGGGCAAACTCAGCCCCAGAGATAGCATCCCCTACCAAACTGCAAACAGGCTTCCAGTTTCTAACCAAGACTTCCTGGGATTCTGGACGGTTGACATCTGTTGAGAGGGTCACAGCCAGAGATCAGCTCACCAGAAGAGACATACAGCACACTGGAGATGGGCGCGCCCATTGCTACCCAGGAAACAATGGCTGGAACCGGGAGGTGATAAGACACACTCACCATCTGGGGAGAGTGTGCTAGCCAAGCACCTGGTCACCTGAGCTGTTCAGACCTGGGAAGGGCACAAAATGCAGGCCAAACTGAATCTGTGCCTTTGTGGAATACATGAGAACCAGAACCTGAGCGGCTTAGACCTGGGAAGTGCATGAAACACAGGGCCCGCTCCCTGCAGAGCAACCTGGAGCCTGAGCAGTATAGATGGTAAAGAACACATGCTGTGAGTGGAAGCAAACCCATTGTGGCTGAGAAACTGTGAGCACACCCCACACATGTCAATGATATTTGTTTGTAGTGTTCCTCCCTCCCCACAGCACAGCTGAACAAGTGAGCCTAAGCAAGAGACCACCTTCCCCTTCTTGTGTTAGGGTGGAAATTAGACACTGAAGAGACCTACAAACAGAAGAAGCCAAATGAACAGAGGGAACTACTTTAGAAGTGACAAGTGCAACAGATTAAAATCCTTGTAGTTAACACCGACTACATTGGAAGGGGCCTATAGATCTTGAGAAGTAGAAGCTCTAACAAGGAACTATTTGAAGCTGAATTGACCCCACACTGCCCACAACAGCTCCAGAGAAATTCCTAGATATATTTTACTATTATCATTTTTTAAATAATAAAAAAGAATTAAGTCCTCTATTACTCATTTAATTTTCATTTTTATAATCTATTACCTTGCAAAAAAAAATACCCTATTTTTAAAGCAAACTTCATATATATTTCTTATACTTTTTGTGATTTTTTTAATATTGTATTTTTGAGAATCTAATCTGTACTCTAGATTTTTAATCTTTTCTTTTTGGTATTTGTTATCAATTTTGCACATTTAAGAATCCAATCTTCAGTACCCATTTTTACTTAGGAGTGTGATAACTGGCTTGATTACTCTCTCCCCCTTTTGACTCTCCTTTTTCTCCCCTAGGTCACCTCAGTCTACTTCCTTCCCCTTCTCTTCTCTACACAACTCTGTGAATCTCTCTGTGTATTCTGGGCTGTGGAGAACACTTAGGGAACAGAGTACTACCTAGATCTATCTCTCTCCTTTTGATTTCCCCTTTTCTCCTCCTGCTCCCCTCTATCTCCTTCTTCCCTCTTCTCTTTTCTATGTAACTTCATGAACCTCTCTGAGGGCTCCAGACTGTGGAAAGCACATAGGGAATTATCTACTGACTAGATTGCCCTCTCCCTTTTTGATTCCCCCTGGTCACCTCTATTTTCCTCCTCCCTTTTCTCTTCTCCATGTAACTCTGTGAACCTCTCTGAGTGTCCCTCACTGTGGAGAATCTTTTCACCATTAACCTACAAGTTTTATCATTAGTGCTGAATGGAAGGAGAGATCTTGAGGCTATTGTAAGAATAAGACTTAAAACCAGAGGCAGGAGGTTTAAGCCTGAGGACACCAAAGAACTCCTGACTCCATGGAACATTAATCGATAAGAAATAATCCAAATGCCTCTATACCTACACTGAAACCAAGCACCACCCAAGAGCCAACAAGTTCCAGAGTAAGACATACTACACAAACTCTCCAGCAATGCAGGAATATAGCCCCAAGCTTCAATATATAGTCTCCCCAAAGCCACATGAAACCCATAGACATCTCAGAACTCATTACTGGACACTTCATTGCACTCCAGAGATAAGAATTCCAGCTCTACCTGCCAGAACACCAATGCAAGCTTCCCTAACCAGGAAATCTTGACAAGTCACTCGTTCAATCCCACCCACAGGGAGGAACTTCCACAATAAAGAGGAACCACAAACTGCCAGAATACAGAAAGGCCACCCCAAACACAGCAATCTAAAACAAGATGAAAATACAGAGAAATACTCAGCAGGTAAAGGAACATGATAAATGCCCACCAAACCAAACAAAAGAGGAGGAGTTAGGGAATCTACCTGAAAAAAAATTCAGAATAATAACAGTAAAAATGATCCAAAATCTTGAAAACAAAATGGAGTTACAGATAAATAGCCTGGAGACGAGGATTGAGAAGATGCAAGAAATGTTTAACAAGGATCTAGAAGAAATACAAAACAGTCAATTAATAATGAAAAATGCAATAAATGAGATAAAAAAACACTCCAGAGGGAGTCAACAGTAGGCTAATGGAGGCAGAAGATAGGATAAGTGAGACAGAAGATAGAATGTTAGAAATAAATGAAGCAGAGAAGAAAAAAGAAAAAAAAAAAAGAATTAAAAGAAATGAGGGCAACCTCAGGGACCTCTGGGACAATGTCAAATGCCCCAAAATTCGATTCATGAGTCCCAGAAGAAGACAAAAAGAAAGGCCATGAGAAAATACTCAAGGAGATAATAGTTGCAAACTTCCCTATAACGGGGAAGGAAATAGTCACCTAAGTCCAAGAAACCCAGAGAGTCCCAAACAGGATAAATCCAAGGTGAAACATCCCAAGACACATGTTAATCTAATTAACAAAGATCAAACACAAAGAACAAATATTAAAAGCAGCAAGGGAAAAACAACGAATAACACACAAGGGAATTCCCACAAAGATAAAATTGATCTTTTAATAGAAACTCTTCAGGCCAGAAGGGAATGGCAGGACATACTTAAAGTGATGAAAGAGAAAAACCTACAGCCCAGATTACTGTGCCCAGCAAGGATCTCATTCAAATATGAAGGAGAAATCAAAAGCTTTACAGACAAACAAAAGCTGAGAGAATTCAGTACCACCAAACCAGCTCTTCAACAAATGCCAAAAGATCTTCTCTAGACAGGAAACACAGAAAGGGTGTATAAACTCGAATTCAAAACAACAAAGTAAATGGTAATGGGATCATACTTATCAATAATTACCTTAAATGGGTTAATGCCCCAACCAAAAGACAAAGACTGGCTGAATGGATAAAAAAAATAAGACTCCTATGTATGCTGTCTACAAGAGACCCATCTGGAAACAAGGGACACATACAGACTGAAAGTGAAGGGTTGGAAAAAGATACTTCACACAAATGGAGACCAAAAAATAAAAAGCAGGAGTAGTAATACTCATATCAGATAAAATAGACTTTAAACAAAGGCTGTGAAAAAAGACAAAGAAGGACACTACATAATGATCAAAATATCACTCCAAAAGGAAGATATAACAATTATAAGTATATATGCACCCAATATAGGAGCACTGCAATATGTAAGGCAAACGCTAACATGTATGAAAGGAGAAATTAACGATAACACAATAATAGTGGGAGACTTTAATACTCCACTCACACCTATGGATAGATCAACTAAATAGAAAATTAACAAGGAAACACAAACTTTAAATGACACAATGGACCAGGTAGACTTAATTGATATCTATAGGACATTTCACCCCAAAACTATGAATTTCACCTTTTTCTCAAATGCACATGGTACATTCTCCAGGATGGATCACATCCTGGGCCATAAATCTAGCCTCGTAAATTCAAAAAAACTGAAATCATCCCAAGCGTCTTTTTCTGACCACAATGCAGTAATATTAGATGTCAATTATGATGGCATCCCACTCCAGTACTCTTGCCTGGAAAATCCCATGGGCAGAGGAGCCTGGTGGGCTGCAGTCCATGAGATCACTAAGTCGGACACGATTGAGCGACTTCACTTTCATGCATTGGAGAAGGAAATTGCAACCCACTCCAGTGTTCTTGCCTGGAGAATCCCAGGGACGGGGGAGTCTGGTGGGCTGCAATTGATGGGGTTGCACAGGGTAGGACATGACTGAAGCGACTTAGCAGCAGGAGCACAGTAAAAAAAAAAAAAGAAAGAAAAGAAAAAAATCCTATTAAAAATTCCAACATATGAAGGCTAAACAGCACGATTCTGAATAACCAACAAATCACAGATGAAATAAAAAAGGAAATCAAGGTATGCATAGAAATGAATATAAAAATGAAAACACAACAACCTCAAACCTAAGGGACACTGTAAAAGCAATGCTAAGCAGAAGGTTCATAGCAATGCAAGCTTACCTCAAGAAACAAGAAAAAAGTCAAATAAATAACCTAACTCTACACCTAAAGAAACTAGAAAAAGAAGAAATGAAGAACACTAGGGTTAGTAGAGGAAAGAAATCTTAAAAATTAGAGCAGAAATAAATGCAAAAGAAACAAAAGAGACCATAGCAAAAATCAACAAAGACAAAAGCTGGTTCTTTGAGAAGATAAATAAAATTGACAAATCATTAGCAAGACTCAACAAGAAACAAAGGGAAAAAAATCAAATCAACAAAATTAGAAATGAACATGAAGAAATCACAACAGACAACACAGAAATACAAAGGATCATAAGAGACTACTATCAATAATTATATACCAACAAAGTGGATAACTTGGAGGCAATGGACGAATTCTTTAAAAAGTGTAACTTTCCAAAACTGAACCAGGAAGAAATAGAAAATCTTAACAGACCCATCACAAGCACGGAAATCAAAACTGTAATCAGAAATCTTCCAGCAAACAAAAGCCCAGGACCAGACAGCTTCACAGCTGAATTCTACCAAAAATTTAGAGAAAAACTAACACTTATCCTACTCAAACTCTTCCAGAAAATTGCAGAGGAAGGTAAACTTTCAAACTCATCCTATAGGCCACCATCACCCTAATAGCAAAACCAGACAAAGATGCCACAAAAAAAGAAAACTGCAGGCCAATATCGCTGATTAACATAAATACAAAAATCTTGAACAAAATTCTAGCAAAGAGAATCCAACAACATATTCAAAAGATCATACATCATGAACAAGTGGGCTTTATCCCTGGAATGTAGATTCTTTAATATACACAAATCAATCAACACCACAAATTGAAAGATAAAAACCATATAATTATCTCAATTGATGCAGAGAAAACCTTTGACAAATTCAACATCCATTTATGAGAAAAACCCACCCAAAAGCAGGAATAGAAGGAAGATATCTCAACATAATAGAAGCTATATATGACAAACCCACAGCAAAGATTATCCTCAATGGTGAAAAATAGAAAGCATTTCCCCTAAAGTCAGGGACAAGGCAGGGGTGCCCACTCTCATCACTACTATACAACATGGTTTTGGAAGTTTTGGCCACAGCAATCGGATCAGAAATACAAACAAAAGAAACCCAGATTGGAAAAGAAGAAGTAAAACTCTCACTGTTTGCAGATGGCGTGATCCTCTACATCAGTTCAGTCGCTCAGTCGTGTCCAAATCTTTGTGACCCCATGAACCGCAGTATGCCAGGCCTCTTGATCCATCACCAACTCCCAGAGTCCACCAAAACCTATGTCCATTGAGTCAGTGATGCCATCCAACCATCTTATCCTCTGTCGTCCTCTTCTCCTCCTGCCCTCAATCTTTCCCAGCCTCACAGTNCGTGTCCAAATCTTTGTGACCCCATGAACCGCAGTATGCCAGGCCTCTTGATCCATCACCAACTCCCAGAGTCCACCAAAACCTATGTCCATTGAGTCAGTGATGCCATCCAACCATCTTATCCTCTGTCGTCCTCTTCTCCTCCTGCCCTCAATCTTTCCCAGCCTCACAGTCTTTCCCAGTGAGTCAGCTCTTCACATCAGGTGGCCAAAGTATTGGAGTTTCAGCTTCAATATCAGTCCTACCAATGAAGACCCAGGACTGATCTCCTTTAGAATGGACTGGTTGGATCTCCTTGCAGTCCAAGGGATTCTCAAGNAGTGATGTGGGGGTGCAGAAATAAGCTGGATCAGATTTTGCCTTTGTAAGGCACTGCAGAGGATGAAACATATGCACAAACTACTGCTGTGTAGAGAAGGAGGTGGTCAGTTGCCCCACAAGATGGGCCACCAAAGTGACCCAAAGGCAAGGGCAAGTCTACTGCTCTCTGAAGGACTTCTCAAGGGCTTCATGGAGGGCGTGGCCCTGACTGAACCTTCACACACATACACACTTAGGCATGGAACAGTCCAGAGAAGTGGAGATAGATTCCTCCCACACACCTGGCACTGTTCCAGACAAGGCAGGAATTCAAAGAAACATAATTTAAGGTTCAATTCAGCAGGGGTGGGGGGGTTGTAAATTCCTGCAAGAGAACAGGCGTGTGCTTGGCACAGAGACACAAAGACCAAAAAGGCTCCAATGATTACTGTCTACTGAGGGCTTTTCAAACTGGAAGGATTTATCCATTGTGGGTTATGACACCATTTTAGGGGGTCATGACCTACCTTTTTTAATGAAATGGGTACCTTCATTGAAGTGAAGATATCAGAGTGAACTTCACATACTAAGCATGTTTCATGAGATTTTTAATGTGTGTGCATGTGTGTGTACTTGGTTGAGAAGTGAATGTATTTCCAGAATGCTATAGACCTTACCCCACCTCCTCACTGCAAAAAAAAAGAAAAGAAAAGAAAAATTGAGAAACCCTCATGTATCGAGAGAGACCAAAATGGAAATTATTCCTGTGCTTCAGTGGATTAGAGAACCGGCAGGGAATGAGAGTTGCTGGGGGCCAGGGAAGCTGGAGAAGGAAATAGCAACCCTCTCCAGTGTTCTTGCCTGGAGAATCCCAGGGATGAGGGAGCCTGGTGGTCTATGGGGTCGCACAGAGTCGCACAGAGTTGAACACGACTGAAGCGACTTAGCAGCTTAGCTGCAGGGAAGCTTAGGAGGAGACAAGAGAAGGGAGGGGAGGGAGCGGCTGATGCTTCCTTAGCCCTCAGAATCCAGGCGGAAGGTACCAAGATGTTTGGCTCCGTGGGCCACCAGGTCATTGTGGACCCAGGGACCTCTATCATCACAGGCCCCTCGGACAGCAGCAAGCAGCTGCACAGGCCACTGGGGCAGCGCCCAGCATGGAGAAGTGAGTGCCCGCCTGTGGCGGGGAGGGGCTGGCAGTAGGCGAGTCAGAATGGAGACGCATCTGAGCGGGTCCTCGGTGCTGTGTTGACCTACACTGCAGAGTCCCCTACACCCTCCTACACCCTGCTGGTGAGAACTGCTTCCTTATTCTGCAAGTCACAGGCCGTCCTCACCCGCCTGCCACTTCCCCTTTTCAAACAGTCGGCTGCCCTCAGGAAGCCCCCTCCCGTCAGACCCAGTTTGCAGGCATTCCCTCTGCCAGGGGCCCAGCTGCCTGGGATGGGAAGGCCACGGGGCTGCCTCTAATTTGCTGTTCTGCTGTGAAGCAGCAGCCAGCCTTGCACAAGCCATTTAATGAGGTTTCCTGACATTGTCAGGGGGGACTTTTCAACTGACAAAGTTTAATCTCTCAACCACCAAGTCAGACCAGGATCCTTTCATCCCATTTTATAGAAGAGGGAACGGAGACTCAGAGACTTAAGTGATTCAAGATATGAGCTGCTGGGGTGGGAGTGGGGATACAGAATAAGGTTATATCTCTTCTAACATTCAAGAAAATGCTTGTTCCAGGAGACTGGTAGATTTAGAGAGTGAGGTAAAAAGGGAATGGCCAGGTTTTGAAACTCTGTGATCCCGAATTTTCAACACTGCATTTCCTTGGCGACATACTCTAATACAATGGCTTTGCCCAAGAGTTTCACGTGGCATCAGGGTCGCTGCACCAGGTTGGAAGCAGTAAGGTGTGAATGGAGGGCTTTGCCTAGCCCCACACCTTGACCTCCTTTAACCCCTTCTCAAAGCCACCAAGTATAAATAGGCAAAGCAAAGGAAAACGAACATTTTGCTTTAAAACACAGCTTGTGTCAAGCCCGCTGAGCTCCTCCAACAAAGGAATTCTGGAGCTGTCACTGTGAACACCACGCTGAGGGCCAGCTAGACATTTCAACCGCGCTCAGCTCATCAGCCGACCCTTCCCCTCCAGGGCCCCACACTCTCTCGTGGCCACCCTGTATGAGTCCCCGCTCACCCACACACCTTCCCTGGACCATGACGGTGCCGTTGTCCTTCTATGCCAGCAGTTTCCAATCACAGCCACCTCAACCCATCAAGGGTATCTCCTTCCTCTCAGGAAGACTCTTGAAGCCGTCAGTGAATTTTTCCCAAACCCTCATTGGCAACCTCAAACTTCAAATGGTTGTTGAAACGACAACTCCTACTTGTTAGACCTCAAGTTTTCACCAAATCCAAAAAGCAGGTTCGGGGAGGTCAAACTCTTCTCATGGAAAAATGGATGCCTACTTGCCTTAAAGCCAGAAGAAGCCACTGAAATGATTCTTCCCAGAAAATCAACAAGAGAATAGCAGTGGTGAGTCACTTACAGAGCAATGCCTCTACTTTAACAAATTAAGTTGAGTTTTGCTGGAAAATAAAGAAACCAGATCTTCCAACGCAAACGTTTTGCTGTTCCAGCCATGCAACAAGGTTTGAGTTTTCCCATTTGCAAAACGGGCGTGTATAACAAACAATTATCAAAACTGTAGAACTTAGAAGCTGAGACCTACATGTACAAAACTGTGCAAACACTTCATTGAGTGAACATGGATAGGTATATGAAAAGGGGAGAAAAACTGATCTCGGGTTGCCCCAGCCTGTAGCAGAGGAAGCAAGATTTCAGGTCCCAGCCGGAGGCTGTAGTCAGGCACGTGAGAGCACGGAGTCCTGGCCACTGGACCACCAGGGACCAGTCTCCAGTGGCACGGCCCTGGCCCATCAGCTGTGTAGGAGCGAAGTTCCACATAGAGATGGGAAGTAGTGGAGTGAGCAAAATGTTTATTAGGAGGAAAAAAGAATGTGTGGATGGACACATGCATGGGCTCAGAGAAAGTCAAACGCTCATGGCAGTTCCAATCACTTTTATGGGACATTTCTTCTGAGTTTCCTTTGGACAATCATCTTGCTCTGCCTGGTCCTGAGTCCGTATTCAGTGTATTTCTGGGTCTTCCCGTGTGTGCACGCATATTTCTTGGCCAAGATGGATTCTAGCAAAGAGGCCCGTAGGTAGCTGATATCACTTACTGTGGGGTGGCGCCTCCTCCCTTTCTGACCTCCAGCGAGTTTTTCTGCCTGTATGTAGTCTGGGAGGTCTCCTTAACTTCAAGAATCAGGAATCTGCAGTCTTTTATCTCTTGTCTGGGCAGGGCCCAGCCTGTTTCTCCCTCTAGGTTGCAGTATCTGAGCACCGGGCAGAACCTGCTCAGCTAGGGGCTTACCATCTCCCGCCCCAGAACCCACCAGGCACAGCTGTAAAGCAGCTTTCCAGCGCCGTTCAGCACAGCTATCACCACCACACAGCAGAGCCTCTAGTCAGCCCTACTTCCTCCTTTCCCTGTATTTGCATTCTTCCTTTCAACTCCAGAAATTCACAGATGGAATGAAGTTTTGATCCCGTGGCTTTCGAGATTCTGACATCCAGCCTCCAGCGGAGCCCTTCTAGACACTAGGCAGTATCTCCATTAGCTGCTTTTACTGTCTTTGGCCAAGGGAATACCCGTGCGGGGCTGGCCCCAGCAGCCCCCTCAGCAGGGGCCTTGTGTCTGTGCCTGCCCCCTTGGAAATTCAGCTGTGTGTTCTCCACAGCTGTCAAAAAGGTATTCTCGATAGAATGCAGTTGTGAAACAGAGTGAAACAGCATGAGAGCGTACACACAAACACACACTTACACACACTTCATACAAACCCACATACACACCAAGTCCACCTCCATGATGGAAGAACTAAGCTGTATGCCCATACTTTTTATTGCTCTTTATGGTGGAAATCTGGCCTGGGAAGACTTCTTACTGGATCTGCTGCAGTCTCTCCCTGTCCACAGGATAGTAGAATAACTCTGAGGTCCTAGGGGATGTGGGAACCAGCTTTACTGCTTTTTGTCTTATGATGGAAATCTCCAAACATGTGCCCAAGCAGAGACCATAATACAATAAATCCCTGAGCACCCCAACTCAATTTTTACGACACAGCCACACACGGCCAGGCCTGTTTCATCTTGTACCACCAGCCACTCCCAGCCCCATATACCTGGATTATTTTGAAGCAAATTCTTAGCATTATATTACAAATCATCACATCAAAAATTTATCCATAAACCTTTCTAATACAGGTATTCCCTGCTTTGCAAAAGTTCACTTTATACCACTTAGATTTTATGAAAGACATACATTAGTATCTGGGCTTCCCAGGTGGTGCTAATGGTAAAGAACCTGCCTGCCAATCCAAGAGATGTAAGAGACAAGGGTTCAATTCTTGGGTCAAGTAGATCCTCTGGAGGAGGGCATGGCAACCCACTCCAGTACTCTTGCCTGGAGAATCCCATCAACAGAGGAGCCTGGCAGACTACAGTCCATACGGCTGCAGAGTCGGACATGACTGAAGTAACTTAGCATGCAGGTACGCACACACCAAAAAAGTTCATGGCTATACGTATATGCACACACTTTTTTCTTGTTTTGTTTTTAGTCTTTTTTGCCTTTATATATATAATATATATATATATATAGTCTTTTTGCCTATATATACACTTCAGTCATGTCAGAGTCTGTGCAACCCCATAGACGGCAGCCCACCAGACTCCANGCATTATATTACAAATCATCACATCAAAAATTTATCCATAAACCTTTCTAATACAGGTATTCCCTGCTTTGCAAAAGTTCACTTTATACCACTTAGATTTTATGAAAGACATACATTAGTATCTGGGCTTCCCAGGTGGTGCTAATGGTAAAGAACCTGCCTGCCAATCCAAGAGATGTAAGAGACAAGGGTTCAATTCTTGGGTCAAGTAGATCCTCTGGAGGAGGGCATGGCAACCCACTCCAGTACTCTTGCCTGGAGAATCCCATCAACAGAGGAGCCTGGCAGACTACAGTCCATACGGCTGCAGAGTCGGACATGACTGAAGTAACTTAGCATGCAGGTACGCACACACCAAAAAAGTTCATGGCTATACGTATATGCACACACTTTTTTCTTGTTTTGTTTTTAGTCTTTTTTGCCTTTATATATATAATATATATATATATATAGTCTTTTTGCCTATATATACACTTCAGTCATGTCAGAGTCTGTGCAACCCCATAGACGGCAGCCCACCAGACTCCACCGCCCCTGGGATTCTCCAGGCAAGAACACAGGAGTGGGTTGCCATTTCCTTCTCCAGTGCATGAAAGTGAAAAGTGAAAGTGAAGTCTCTCAGTCGTGTCTGACTCTTCACGACCCCATGGACTGCAGCCTACCAGGCTCCTCCGTCCATGGCATTTTCCAGGTAAGAGTACTAGAGTGGGTTGCCATTGCCTTCTCTAATATATATATACACATATATTTAATGAAATTATTGCTTTCCGAGTGAATTGAGAATAATCTGATCCAAATAAATCAAGAACAGCATAAGAAATTTCTTGCCTAGGAAATCCCATGGACGGAGGAGCCTGGAGGGCTACAGTCCACGGGTTTGCAAAGTCAGACACAACTGAGTGACTTCACTACAGGCTTCCCTGATAGCTCAGTTGGTAAAGAATCTGCCTGCAATGCAGGAGACCCCGGTTTATTTCCTGGGTCGGGAAGATCTGCTGGATAAGGGAAAGGCTACCCACTCCAGTATGCTTGAACTTCCCTTGTGGCTCAGCTGGTAAAGAATTCGCCTTCAATGCGGGAGACCTGGGTTTGATCCCTGGGCTGGGAAGATCCCCTGGAGAAGCGAAAGGTTACCCACTCCAGTATTCTGGCCTAGAGAATTCCGTGGACTGTATATTCCATGGGGTCGCAAAGAGTCGGACAAAACTGAGCGCCTTTCACTTCACTTCGCTTCACTTAGTGCAATAAAGGGGTTAACAACACAAGCTCTGTGGAGGCAGGGGCCAACGTTTAGAGAACACTCCCACAGTCTTTCTCCTCAAGGATGATCTCTACGTGGGCAGCTATGCTGGTGCAGCCGCCTGGTGCCTGTGGTTCCAGGAGCCTGAGTGGCGGAGCTAAGTGTGAAGGTGATGCTTCAGCCACATCTTAGGAAGTGAAAACGCCCTCAGTCTCGAGACTGCCCTCACCCGGTCCTATTCTGAGCACTCTGGCCCCTCAAGGCAGAAGTGACGCTTTCAGTCAGTGTGGACTCGACTCCTGCTGCCTGTGTGAACCTGCTCAGCCCGAGCAGCTGCTTTGGGTTTTCCACAACTGACTTTGGCTCCTTGTGGCCTTCATCTCTGAAATCGAGGACCCTGTTCCGTGTCTGATACTAGGTCACCACCTCTCAGGGACGGGCCAAGAGCTCTGGCCAAGCCTCACCGTGCCCTGGGAAGGATGCTGCGTTCATTTCCTAGGGCTGCCCAGGCAGGCACCACAAAGTGGGTGGCCGAAGTCACAGGGATCTATTGCCTCACAGTTCTGGAGGCTAGAAACCAAGACGGATGGTGTCAGCAAGGCCACACTCCTCCTTGGAGTCCCGGGGAAGAATCCTCGCTCACCGAGCCAGCCTGCGGTGGCGGCTGGCGTCCTCACCGTCCTAGGCTTGCAGCTGTGTCGCTCCAGGGTCTGCCCCCCTCATCACCTGATGCCGTCCCCGTGTGTGTCTGTGTCTCTTCCTTCTCATAAGGACACCAGCCATGTCAGATGAAGGGCCTACCGACTCTAGAACGCTGCTGCTGCTAAGTCGCTTCAGTCGTGTCTGACTCTGTGCGACCCCGTAGACGGCAGCCCACCAGGCTCCCCCATCCCTGGGATTCTCCAGGCAAGAACACTGGAGTGGGTTGCCATTTCCTTCTCCAATGCATGAAAGTGAAAAGGGAAAGTGAAGTCGCTCAGTCGTGTCCGACTCTGCGACCCCCTGGACTGCAGCCCACCAGGCTCCTCCATCCATGGGGTTTTCCAGGCAAGAGTACTGAAGTACTCTAGAATGACCTCACCTCAATTTTAATTGCACTTTCAACGACCCTATTTCCAAATAGGGTCATTCTGAGGCATAGGGCTTCAGACTCCAACCTATTTTTCAGGAGAACAAAATTCAAGCCAGAGCAAATGCTCTGAACCCTAAAGTCCTTTAAGGGGTTTTTGGTGTTTTTTCCTTCTTTCCCTCACAAAACAATCTGTAAATTAGAGGAGGTTTTCTTACCTGGTTTTGTTAATGGGGAAATTGGAGTATAAGACAGTGACACAAGTTGTCAAAAATAGAGATAAAAATAGGCTGCATGACTCGCAGCTCCTCACCCACGGCCTCTGATTCATACTCCTCCCCGGCTTGAGTAACTGGCAGTTCAGGGTATGTCAAAGGTAAAGATGAAAGGTCGAATGCAGCCAGTCTCCCTAACAATGTTTTCTTGTTAAAACAAAAATGTATAAGCCGCTGAAAGATTAGTGGTTGCTGACTCCCCCAAAGAATCCAAACACCTTCCTCCTGCCTGCTCCTACATGAAGATAAGATCCTGCCAAGAGGATTCCAAGGAGCCTGCTATCATTTGTTGGGGGACAGGAGGCCTCACTTCCTTTGAGGCATCATCCTCCTCCTGTTCTAAGTCCTATAGCCTCTGCTGGGGGCCCTGGGGTTCCCATCATCACCACCGACATGATAGGAAGAACACAGGCCTCAAGTTACCCCTGTCTGAGGCTCTTGCCTGGGAATGGGAATCTCGAGTGGGCCCCACAGGGTGGAGGGGCGCCTGGCACTGAGTCGTGCGTGGCAGGCACACAGAGGCAGCTCCTGAGTCCTCAGCGACGAGGTCGTCAGGGCTTCTGTGCTTCTGTCCTTCCTGCTGTGCCTAGTGATTTCAGCTCCACAGCTCTGGCACTTGCATGTCACCGTGGAAGGGAGGCTGGGGTGACTGCCCCGTGTGCACGTCAGTGGCCTTGGGAGCACGGCTCAGTGGCTTTGGCTAGGGAGCTCTTAAAAGAACTTGTGCTTATGAGAGGAGGTGGACAAGAACTCACCCAACATCTACACAAACCTGGGGTGTGTGGAAGACATCAGGGTTTAGAGCCACAAGGCCAGGCCTCAGGACCATAGTGTGCTCCACTCCTCAGCTTCAGCGTCTGCCCTCGTCTTTTCCACACTTGCTAGGTTATGATATAACACTAGCTTCTTTAACAGAGAACCCGCCTCTCCCGGCCAAATCAAGTGGCTTAACACAATCGAAGTGTACTCCTCATTCATGGAGAGGCCAGTTGAAAAGACAATGCTTCAAAACCCTGGACTCCATGTGCCTGTGGTTCCCGCACCCCCTTGGACCTCAGAGTCATTCTACTATCCTGTGGACAGGGAGAGTGCAGCAGGAAGTCTTCCCAAGCCAGATCTGGGAGAGGCCCAGGTGCCAGCGGGACACTTCTTGGATTTATTTGGCTTGAGGTCTACAGGAGCAGGTATTCGTCATTCTGTCCATTGGCTAAAAGGTGGTCCACGGCCACAGCTGTCTACAGGGGCTGCGAATGGTAGCGAGCTGTGGCCTGGCGGTGTACGGGGGCTTGAATGAACACTGGCCGCCTCTGCCTCACCAGGCCACTTGCGAGGATCCCTTCTTTTCTCCTGCTTCTTAAATGTGAGTGTGTCTCGCGTCTGCCTCAGCCTCTTCTCTCTGTCCCCTTCCCACCACTCTGAGACGGGGCGTCTCTGCTGGGTATGGCCTACGGAGACAGTCCCCGAGTTGACAGACCATCTCTAGACCTGTGACTTTTTCCAATTATCTCCTGTAGCTTTGTTTCTCATCCTGCACCAGTCTGGTCATACAATTCTTTCCTTTGCCCAGCAAATATTTATGGAGCCCTACCTTAGGCCTGTTTCCCTAAGGGGAAATTTTTTTGAAATGCCTGAGTCAGAAGATGATGTTTAACTTTTTATTGGGAAGTTCAATTCCAAGGAAGCAAGAAAGCAGAAAAGGGAAGTGAGAAAGACAGAGAAGGGGAATAGATACAAGGAGGTGAGCTCAGAATGGACCATTGGCAGGATGGTATGAGGGCCATGAGTGAGTTAGGACTCCTGTCTGCCGGCATCTTTCTTCTCCTGGATCTGTTGCTCAGAGCCTTTCTCGGGGAATTTGGTCCCTGCACGTCCAACTGGTAATCGCAGCCTCTCCAGGAAACTCCTGGGAGCCAGGGCGCCTGCCATCCCCCAGCCTGGGAGGAGGCCCAGCACCCTGTCCTTGGTCAGCACCCTGCCCGCAGGCTCCTTGACCCAGGTGGTCGTGTTCACAGGTCTGAGACCGGGGAACAGCAGGAGCCCTCCCCGGTACTGCTCTGGCGAGAAACAAGATGGGGAACGGGGAGGAGGCAGGCCTAGCCCAGAGCAAGTGCCAGGCACTGTCCCCACTGCCTCGGCACACAAGCGTGCACCTGATAGGTAGAGTCTGCCCTCATGGAGCCTGACTTGGGTCAGGAAGACGTCCCACTGACAGGAGCTCCCGCACCCCCTGCCAGTCACATTGTCTCCCCCCAAGGTTAGCCGTGTCACACTCGGATCCCCCAGGCTACGGCCTCCTCTACAGAGCCAGACGCTCCCCCACCCCCCACACCTCCTCCAACCCCCCGAGCAGTCCTCAGGTTCAGTCAGTTAAGTGCCCTCCAAGTGCCTGAAGTGAGAGCAGACAGCGTCTCGCTCCCCACCCAGTACTGGGCTTGCAGCCACACCCGGCCCAGTAGGGCTGCCACCACATCTGCGGGCCGGGGATGGCACCAGGCCGCGGCTTAACTCCAGGACCGTGGGTCTGGCGGGTCTGTCACAAGTTCGCGTCCACCACTTGTTCCCTTGTGCCCTGGTCACTGCCTTTCACCAGGACTATTTCCAGAGCATCCCAACCATCTGACTGGGTCTCTCCTCCTACCAGACACATTTCGGAAGCCCAGCTCTAACCACATTTGCCCCTGCTCCAGCTTCCCAGCAGCTCCTCACGGCTCACCTCAAACCCAGGCTCTGGGCTCCAGGGCTCTGGAGGGCTTGGCCTCCACCTCACCTCCTCCCTCCACTCCTGTGTCTTCTACACTGGGCCAAACAGGGCCACCTCCATTTCCTCAGCGTCATAGTTTTACTCCCAAGATTCTTTCTTCCCTGTTCACCAGGGGAGCACAGTCTCCAGAAGGACTCCTTTTCAACAGGTGTTGACATTGTAGCCATGAGATATTAGACCCAGTGCCACAAAAATCCAGATTGGCGTCTCAGCGCTGTGGGGTGCGCCTGTGAATCGGTCAGCCCTGGCGGTGCCTTTTTTGTGCCATCTCTCTTCTGCCAAGCAGATCAGCCTCTCCTCTTGAAACCAAGGGGGGCCCTGTGGGGCTCCCTGCACAGAGGCCCTTTTCCCCTCATTTCTTGTAGGCAAGACTCCAGCCTCCGTGACCTTCTGTGAGTTCCAAAGGGCAGATGTAAACAGTTTCTAATCAAGGAAGGAGCCACCAAGACCCATCTGAGGCAAAGATTAAAGGGCCCAGAGGATTAGGAAACTGCACACACCCTCATCTCGTCAGCAAGCCCACTCTTGGGAAGTGTTGTTACAAAGCTTCTCATCAAGTCCTCCTCCTCGGGGGACACTTAGCTTTCCAAGGCGGGCATCTGCTGTGTCACCCTTCGCTTGGCAAAGGAATAAAGCTGTCCTTTGCTATTTCACCCGAAGCTCTGACTCTTGAGACTCCATTCAGCACCAGTGTGCAGAGAAGCTGAGCTTTCAGTATCACTCTCCCTGCCGCCCAGGGCCCACGCCGCCCCCCCCCCCCCCCCCCCCCCC
>SJYA01002158.1:54418-116356 GCA_006410615.1 Neotragus moschatus | reverse complement strand
GGCATGCATCTTCCAGTGAAAATTCTTCCTCTCCTCAAAAGCTTTCCTCTTTGAGACCCTTTAAATCTTCACAACCCTTTAGCAGTGTTTCTTATTCCATTATTTGCACTGTGTCTTATTCCCACTGATAAAATGCCAAGTATCCATTTTGTGTCCCCACGAGGGGTCTGACTGTTGAGTGAATGTGAGCAAGAGAAAGAAAGGAAGGAAATTCAGTGAACGCATAGTCAGGGCCTCCCCCACAGAGCAGAGGCTGAATGCCATTTTCCAGTGGAGCCTGTGTCAGAGGGAGAGAGGGGAAGCTGCTGACTTTTGATCCATGTGGACAGAGGAAGCAGAGACTAGAGCCCAAAGGTGCTTGGTGACTTGGCTTCCCAAGGCGTTAGGGCAGTTCTGAAATTATCTCCTGAAAGTTTAAGTTTCAGTCTCACGTTCAAAATCAGCTAAGGACAGTCCACTTCCCCTACTCACAAGTGCCACAGCAGCCAGGGGCCCCGTGATCACTACTAACATGCTCTCTGCTGCTGCTCCTGCTAAGTCACTTCAGTCATGTCTTGACTCTGTGCAACCCTATAGACGGCAGCCTACCAGGCTCTCCCGTCCCTGGGATTCTCCAGGCAAGAACACCTGGGTGGGTTGCCATTTCCTTCTCCAACATGCTCTCTAAAGAGACTGAGATGTACTTCTATAACTTTACAGATACCTGTCTGTCCTCTCCCTCAGCACACACGTGTCATTTAAAACCAGATCTCAGAAAAGGAGAAGAATTGGGGGCGGGAGATTCCAAAGGGCACCCATTTAAAAGCAAATTGGCTGTCAGAAACCAGTGGTTGTCCCGAGGGTGAACTGATACACCCTTTCAGTTCAAGCAGACCAAGAGGAATTTGCCCTGGAATTTTTCCAACTTTAATGTATGCTGTCCAATTATTACACTTCATGGAAATCACTGTACCCTCCCTCCAGGCATGTTTGCCGGTGAAACAAAGAAATGAGTTTCAACTAGAGCTTCTGTTCCATCAAACATTCCTTTCCAGGCCCTGTATCTGTCACTACATGTGGCCAAGTGTGGGTTTGAGGATATTAAGTCCACTCTTAAGAAATGTATAGTCTAGTTGGACCAAACAGACCTAGACAGTAAGCGGCGATGAAGTGGTATTGGAGACTCAGATTGGACAAAAGAAGAACTTTCTAACAATGAGGACTATTAAACAAAGGATGGTCCTCATGAGGAGGGAAAAATCCCAGCTCATGTAAGGATGGGGGGCAGGTACACCCCCAGTGTATAAATGTATTATAAGCCTTAGAGGGGTTCCTTGGGATCTGGTGAGTCACTTCATTTGCAAGTGTCTAAACTCACTTTATTCCCCTTTAATCTGCCAATCATAGTTACCCAAGGCATAGTTACAGGCAGCTCAAATGAACCTCACACTAATGGTACTGAGCAGGACCCTGTGGGACTCTAGGGTGATAGGGAAAGAGTAAATAGACAAAGTAGGTGACTGAATAGTTAATCTCACTCGGGAGCTGTCAAAAAAAAATGGGAGACCCCTATAAGTTAATGATTACTCAAGAAAGCAGGTTTGCTTAACCACAAAACCAAGAAAGCTTGCTTAGCAACAAAACCACACAACAGAAGCACGTGACACACCCCAAACAATGAAACAATGGTGGGGTGAGACCATGCACTGCCCAGTGAGCTCGGTACGTTAATGATCCCTAGGACATGCTCTCTGCACACACAGGAAAACAGTAACTGTGGACCTAGCTTGACTGCGTAGGGATGAGAAAACTCCGCTGCTCACCCTGGAGGAGGAGCTGGTGATGGAAACATGATGTCTCCTCAAGAAAGGCAAAGAAGTTCTCCCACTCCTACTTTTCCTTTGATTATAAAACTGTAACCCACAAAGTTCTCGGGTGTGGCATTTCTCACCTGCCACCTGTAAGCCTCACCAGCATCCTACTCTAATAAATCACTTCTCTGCTGTCACTGAACTCTTCTCTGCACTGGACATAAAGGACTACGGCACAAGCTCTTCAGAGGCCCCGGAAATGAAGGGCACAAGATCTTTCTGTGTCCTTCATTTCTTTGATTCTAGGAAAAAGTCTTCATGCAGCCTCTGTGACCTCCCCTGAATGCCAATGGGCAGTTTCAAAGAGTTGTTCTTGGGGAAGGGAGGGGATGCAAGACAGAGGAGAAGCAATGCAGACCAGCCTTGGGGCAGGGTCCAGTTCCCCACCAACGGATACACACAACACTATCTTTAAGCTATTCTCCAGGTACTGAAACCCCCTCCAGGTGAGAGAAGCTAAGGATTATCCATGGTATGCCGCCCACAGACATGCAGACCCCAGATGGACGGTACTGACTTCTATTTACTTCATCCAAGAATGTCCATGAGCTGACCACACCTTCTTTGAATCATTACTATAAAACCTCTCACCATCTTCATAGGTTGGGACACACAATTTTGAGGACATTAGCCCACTGTGGCCCCCCTTTACCTGGCAAAGTAATTAAGCTATCCTTTTCTGCTTCACCCCAAAGTCTGCCTCTGGGATTTGATTTGGCACTGGTGTACAGAGAAGTTGAGCTTTAGGGAACACTAACATTTTAACTCACTGTAGGTTCCTAAGAACTTCAGGTTGGGTCACACGCTCTTACCTGAGAAGCCCGGGGAGATGTCAGGACTTGCCTCGCATCTCACGAGTCTGGTTCTGTGTGTGTGTGTGTCGGGGATGGGGGGTTGGTGGGGAGGGAGGTATTGATGTGGTGTGCGTGTCCAGCATAAGAGNATTTACTTCATCCAAGAATGTCCATGAGCTGACCACACCTTCTTTGAATCATTACTATAAAACCTCTCACCATCTTCATAGGTTGGGACACACAATTTTGAGGACATTAGCCCACTGTGGCCCCCCTTTACCTGGCAAAGTAATTAAGCTATCCTTTTCTGCTTCACCCCAAAGTCTGCCTCTGGGATTTGATTTGGCACTGGTGTACAGAGAAGTTGAGCTTTAGGGAACACTAACATTTTAACTCACTGTAGGTTCCTAAGAACTTCAGGTTGGGTCACACGCTCTTACCTGAGAAGCCCGGGGAGATGTCAGGACTTGCCTCGCATCTCACGAGTCTGGTTCTGTGTGTGTGTGTGTCGGGGATGGGGGGTTGGTGGGGAGGGAGGTATTGATGTGGTGTGCGTGTCCAGCATAAGAGTGAGGGCAAGGTGTGGGGACCAGAACCTCTCCCCTAGCAGGCACACACGTGAGTCTGATAATTCAACCAACAAAAGGGCAGCTTTACTGGCTGGCTTCCAGCAGCAGATGCAGAAGTTCCTAAAAACAGCCAGAGGCTTTTTATGGTAACAGACCCTCTGAGCCACAGACTCAGACCCTCCTGCCTCTCCTGCTTCATCCCTGCCATCCTCCCCGCCCGCCCCGCCCTGCCCCAGGGCCCAGAGTCTCTGTAAACTCAGTTCTCAGCAGGCCCCAGATCCAGTCTGCTAGGAAGCCCAGCTTTCCATCCTCCCCACCCACTCCACCCACAGGGCTGAGGTCACACCGGCCCAGCCTCTTTTGCAACTTTCCCAAGTTTGTGCATAAAGAGAGAGGAGGAAAACTCAGAAGGAAGTGACTTGGCCTCAGCAAGTTTTCTCCCAAAGCCTTTTTCCTTTGATCTAGCTGAGACTGCTGTTCTAAGAGGAGCCCCCCAGACTCAGAGAACCCCCCACCTGCCATCAGAGGCTGAGAAGGCTCTGGAAGCTTTTCCTGGTTCTTATCTGTTCCAGCAACCCCAGAGGTATTTGGATTTGTGGGTGTGGGGAGGAGTGGAGGACGGGGAGGCTTCGAAGCTGGCAGCTGTGGAGCGTAGATCCAGCCCAGAGACCCCTCCACGCCTGAGCAGCTCCTAAGGGATGGCAGCAAGCCAAGGCAGAAAGGACTCCTTGCCCAGCCCAGGGAGCCGGGGCCCAGTCGGGGCTCTGCATGGCCGCAGGCAGGAGGTAGGACACTGCGGCTGGCCACACAGTCAGAGGAGGGCAGAGAGGGAGCCGGTGGGGCTGGGTCCTTCAGCACCCCATCACACTGACAGGGCACTTTCCAGGATGGAACCGGGTCAACCCAAGGGTCTCGTGGGGCAACAGGAAACTCCTGGAGTAGGAAAGCGTCCCTCCTGTTCTCAATCGTAAATATTCCTCAGCGTAGCTCTGCGGGGCTCCGGGAGTCAATGAACAGAGTTGAATAGACTCAGAGCTTAGTCTCGGCTCACCGCAAGCTAGTTGTTCCCGGCCTCTGGAGCCCGCTGGGCTGTGATGGCATTTTGTTAACTGCAAAGGGACGTATAATTACTAGGCATCATTGTNGCTTTGTTCGTAGTGATGCTTTCTAAGGCCCACTTGACTTCACATTCCAGGATGTCTGGCTCTAGATGAGTGATCACACCATCGTGATTGTCTTGGTCTTGAAGATCTTTTTTGTACAGTTCTTCTGTGTATTCTTGCCACCTCTTCTTAATATCTTCTGCTTCTCTCACCTATATAGTGCAGCTAAAAAGACCCACTTCACAAGGTTGTTGGAGGATTAAGTAAGTTAATATGATCAGACATCAAATGCAGCATGTAGCCCAGAGTAGAAGCTTATCAGCTGCTCCCAGGACTTTCTCCTGGGAAAGAAAGATTAGCAGGGACCCGGGTCTCTGCCCAGCAGCATGGGCCTGATAAGCCAGCTCAGGAGAATGGGTCCTCCCCGCAGGCCCTGGCTGGTGTCTGTTGCGCCCACCTCCCTTTGCAGGCACTGAGAAAGGAGCTGGTGGCAAGAAGCCACTCCCCGTGTAGGCCTCAGGAAGATGCTGTAGTGAGGAGGGCTTTAATTCTTCCAAGCCTGTGTTCAAATCCTGCTCACCCCTACACATGCCAGTCCTCAGTCTCCTCGTGTGTGAAATGGAGTTAACAATGGCCACCTCATTGGCTCATGTTAAAAAAAAAAAAGCACACGTAAGCTTACAGCCACATGGAAGGTTCTCAGTATTTGGGAGTGGCAGTGGAGAAGGAGGGGCTTGGATGGTGGTGATGATTGTGGTGGGGACGTGATGACATCAGGGAGGATGGTGACGATGATACAGGAATGGTGGTCATTTCTTCCCCTCGTGCAGGTTCCGCAAGAGGTAGCCCAAGGCTGGTGTAAAGAGAAGGATATTCCCTATTTTGAAGTCAGTGCCAAGAATGACATCAACGTGGTACAAGCCTTTGAGATGCTGGCCAGTCGGGCTCTGTCAAGGGTGAGTGGCACACGCCAGGGCTGCCCCCTAGGGTGGGCACAGGGAGGGATGCGGCTGCCATGGCACTGCTCATTATCTTAATTAGTTGCTGAATGAGCTCAACAGTACTCTAATTCTGGAGCCACAGAATTCCAGAGGCATTAAGCTTCCTTAGCTTTATGGGGGGGTTCATTGCTGGTGGTCCCTCAATCTGACTGATTATCATTTGTGGAGTTTCCATAAAATACAGTCCTGCACCTCACCCCTGGAGATTCGAATTCAGTAAGAGTCTGAGAAGCAATGAGCTAGTTCAGTCCCCACTGATGAGAGAGCCGTCCCGTGGTGTTAAGTATTGGTCCAGGAGGAATAATCAAGCCTGGAGAATTTGCTGACATCCTCCAATCAAGACAATGGATAGATATAGACCCCGTGGTGTGGTCTTGCAACAAGCAGGTCTTGAGTGCGCCATTTGTGCCGGCCGGGCCCCTGCGGTGCCCCAGGGCCCCTCGCTCTCGTAAGAAGACAGGTCCACACGGGAGTAGCTGCAGCACAGGCTTTGCACAGTGGGCAAGGACGGGTGAGGGGGCCCCAGAGGAGGGGCACACAGCCTGCACTGCGGAAGGGAGACAGGAGAGAGGAGAGGAAGCTCAGGGTGGGCTGCCCGGCAGCATTAGCAGGATTTCATTGCCATTCTGTGTGGAGTCTGGAAACTGTGAAGAGGGTCCGTGAGAGACTGGCATTGGGAAGGGCTCAGCCCATTTCACTATTCTGCCACATCCAGCCAAGGTGGGCTTCTTAGAAGCACGGAGAAGGCCATCACAGCAGTGATTTTTAATTTTTAATCTTTAAGGAAAAGAGCAGATGAGGGCAGGCGATTGGGGGGCTGCCCTCTGTGGAGGGCAGAAACCAGTCTGCCTGGCACTGCCCACCATGGGGAGGGACAGCAGCCACCCCCAGCAGCTGCCCAGCGAGAGGGTTCAAGCTCACCGTCTTCATACCCCATTGCCTTAACCTTAGGGCTTGTCCTCGCGGGCTATTCTTAATGCATGCCCTCCAGGACACGCGCTCTCACCGTCTCCTTTAGTGGGAAGCAGGGGCTGACTGTCTCCAGCACTTGGTCGAGCGCCCCTCTGTCACCCAATCGGTAGCACAGACGTGCCTGCTCAGGCCATTCCCGGGAAGGCGGGCCGCTGCTTGACCCTGTAGGGTGACGCGTGATCCACCACACACACGGTGCTGTGGTCACCGAATGCTTCCTCACGGGAAGCTCCATCAGCTCCCCCAGCCCGAGTCTGTGTGTGGTTAGCATCTGTCCCTTCTGGAGAAGGCATGTCCTCATTGCTGAAGCCATGTCCTTCGTGCTATGCCGCTGTCCTGATGGAGTGGTGTTAGTAGGTGGCAGCTCGTCTTGTCCTGTTTTCTTCCCAGTGGGCTTACTTGTCAAGAGAGTGAACTGGTAGCCGCGTGTCAGTCCCTCGTGATGATGGAGGAAATCCACGACGAAAAGTCTAGAGGCCACAGGTGTGATATCCACAGTCGGACTGGCCTCGGTTGGATCCTGGCCTTATGCTTTCAGGTGGCCTCCTGGGCAAGACATATGGCTTCTCTGAGCCTCAGTTTACTCATCTATAAAACAGAAATAATTCCATCCCGTAAAAATTCTTGAGACATCAGGCCGGGGCTAGAGATGTAGACCCCATGGCCCGTGGTCAGGTAGAGGGTTAAGGCATCCACAGTAGATGGCCAGGGGGTGAGGAAAGTGCCACGGGGTGGGGGTAGGGGGGCATGGCCAAGGCATCAACGTGACTGAGAGGCGCCGGTGGCAAGGCCGGTTAGGATGCCTACCCAGAGAAGGGGCCTGTCGGTTGGATGCTGAGGTGACACACAGTTGCAGGTGGACGACTAGGCCAGTGCGGGTGTGAGCAGTGGCTGCAGAAAGGCAGAGAGAAGGGCGTGACAGAGGCCCAGGTGTGAGTCCATGGGGCTTCTGTGAGGGACCACCACGGGCTCCATCTGTACGAGGGGGAAACGTGGCCTGGAGGGAGCTGGGGGCGCTGGGCCCAGGCGAGCAGAGAGGCTCTCAAGGTCAACAGCAGCAGACCATGGAGGCCTGCTGAGCCCCGACCAGACCTCAGACTGCGTACGATAGGCCCATCGTCTCTAGACCCACCGCCAGACCCCTGGGCCACACAGGAGCCCCCCTGGGGCCTGGAAGCCCGGGTTTGTTCTCCTGCAATGTCTCCATTATTGAGAAATTTGGAGGAGAAACATTTTGCACTAAAACAAACATACGTACTAGGACGAAGAATGTAAAAACACGTGTGGGTTTTTAAGGTGAAGCTGGAGTTTGCAAAACTGTATTTTAAGGTCAAAGAAGAGTTTTCAAGGACGTGTCCTCCAAGGACCTGTCTCTCCTTCTCATGTGCCCACTCACAGCAGCCCAGAATCCTTGGAGAGGAGGATGACGGAGGGAGCCCAGACTGGGGTGGGAAGTGCTGGGTTCTGAATCAGCGGATCTGGCTTTAAATCCTGCTCTTACTCACTGTGTCCTTGACAAGTCACGTGCCTCCTTAAGCCATCGTTTCCCTCCCTTTACAGTACAAGTAATAGTATCTTCCTCACGGGGTTGTTGCCAGGGCTAGATAAAATAATATGGTGGTACAGGGAAGGCTATAAATAAAAGGTAGCGGTTTCTATTCATTTATTTTGGCTGCACTGGGTCTTCGTTGTGGCACCTGGACTCCATAGTTACAGCATGTGGGTTTCGCTGCCCCGAGGCATGTGACTCTTAAGAAACCTGCATTCTTAATCCCTAGACCACCAGAGAAGGCCCTAAAAGGTTGCTATTTTTAAACGAAAGCGCAGGGAAGGTTCATGTTGCAGGGAAGATGAGCTTGATTGGTGGTTCTGAAGGTACAGGCATGAGAAGATGGGCACGGCAGGGATGTGGTGGATTTAAGAGACTTTGGAGGGAGCACTGTTGATGGTCGATGGTGACCCAGTAGAGGAGAGAAGGAATCAGGAGCTGCTGAGGTGGATGACGAGGTTTCTAGCTTGCCAAACGGAGGAGTGATTGATGAGTGATGCTATCGACCAAGACAGGAAAGAGAGGAGGGAAAGCAGAAGCCTCACAAGGGGAGGAACAACAGGGCACACGGCTTCCTTGGAATGTCCGAGTTCTACAGTGAGCTCCGGATGGAAGGAGCGATTTACCGGTAGAATACCAAAAGAGGTACTCAGTTTGCATTCTGAAAGGAGAGAAGGTAGGTAGTTACTTTAGTGTCCCGATCTGGCCACTTTGAAGGATCAGGTGTTTAGCTATTCACGGTTATGAATGCCCTCACAGAATAGCATTGAAACATGTACATTACCATATGGGAGGAAACAGATCGCCAGTCCAGGTTCGATGCATGAGACAGGGTGCTCAGGGCTGGTGAACTGGGATGACCCTGAGGGATGGGATGGGGAGGGAGGTGGGAGAGGGGTTCAGGATGGGGAACACATGTACACCCATGGCTGATTCATGTCAGTGTATGGCAAAAACCACTGCAATATTGTAAAACAATTAGCCTCCAGTTAAAATTAATTATTTAATTTTTAAAAAAGAATGCCCTCATAATCAAAGAAGGGGAACCCGCCTGCTTTGGGGGATTTGGGCTGACAGGATTTTGCTCTTACCAAGTTGGCAATACCACCCCTGCTGGGCTGGTCAGGCCTGGCATGGGCCGTAGTGCGGAGGCCCAGTTCCTTTTGGGTTAATTAGAGAAAGACATAATTACCATGTCTGGGAGAAGGCAGGCTGACTAACAGCTAAGCCTAGTGAAATTACAGGACTGTTATAAGGTCCTTGGGGTACAGGAGGTAACGGCAGGGTCATGAGGTGACCAGGCTCGGAGAGACAGACTCAGAGCCACATCTTCACTGAAATGATGTGTTAGGATTCTAGGTGTTATGTTACCCGGCATGCACAAACTTGCCAAGAAGTCTGTGGTCCGAATTTCACAGGGAGCCTAATTATGGCCTGCCGGTGACTTGGATGGAGAAGGCAATGGCACCCCACTCCAGTATTCTTGCCTGGAAAATCCCATGGACGGAGAAGCCTGGTGGGCTGCAGTCCATGGGGTCGCTGAGAGTTGGACACGACTCAGTGACTTCAGTTTGACTTTTCACTTTCATGCATTGGAGAAGGAAATGGCAACCCACTCCAGTGTTCTTGCCTGGAGAATCCCGGGGACGGCGGAGCCTTGTGAGCTGCCGTCTATGGGATCGCACAGAGTCGGACACGACTGAAGTGACTTAGCAGCAGGTGACTTGGAAGCTCTGTAGGAAACCCAAGGATTGAGATGATGTCCTTATCTAGTGAAATGATGTCATAAACGGAAAGAGCTCAGGGCTGACATGGCCCTGGGAAGGATGTGACTATTATCGGGTGAAGAGAGCCGGCCTGAGGACCTCAGTCTTTACCTGTGTAGCGGATGAGTAGGCTTCTCACATCTTCCGAAGCAGCATTCTGTTTGTTCTGCAAAGTGCAGAGCAGCTCAGAAAGCGCACAGCTGCTCCGGCAGCTCAGACTCTCCTCCCCAAGTCCAGCACTGAGGCCGAGGCCCAGGCTCTGCTCATGGTCTCAGCCTGGATGTGAGGCTGGGGCACTGTAGGGGTGGTAAAACAGCAGGCCCAGCCTCCTGGCCCAACAGGTCCAAGAAGAAACGTTCTGATTCCAGCCAAGGTGTCTTTGTTGTTCCCGGTGAGAGGGGGGACTGACAGACTACCAAAATAAGAGGCTCCTTTCAAAAGCCTGTCTTTCTGGAAGCAGTGGATCGGTCAACCTAAACAGCAATGCTCAGCTCCTCCTTGCCCCTCCCCGTGAGGCTCAGCACACAGAATAAGCTCAGTCGCGTCTGACTCTTTGCGACCCCATGGACTGTAGCCTATCAGGCTCCTCCGTCCATGGGATTTTCCAGGCAAGAGTGCTGGAGTGGATTGCCATTTCCTTCTCCAGGGGAACTTCCTAACCCAGGAATCGAACCCGGGTCTCCTGCATTGCAGGCAGACACTTTACCATCTGAGCCACCAGGGAAGCAATCGCAGTCAGCTCAGTGGAGCGTGCAGGCCCTGCAGAAGGGACTGACTGCAGGACTAGGCGGTGTCCTGAGCCGTGCAGACCCCAGCCTTCACACCAGGCCTCAGCGGTGCTGGCAGAAGGAGCTTCTCAAGCCATTTCCTCTGCTTGGGCACCTCTGGGTAGGAGTCTGCTCTCTCGGGGTGAGGAGCTGGGGGAATCTGGGGTGTGCCAGGCTGGGTCTACAAGCAGTGAGCTAGGATCTTCCCCAGCAGAGGGGAATACAGGGCTGGCGTGAGACATTCCTGGAGGGACAGGCTTTCGTTGGTAGACGCTGGCCCCCACTCCCCAAAACTAATACTTGCTGCTACTGCTGCTAAGTCACTTCAGTCGTGTCCAACTCTGTGTGACCCCATAGATGGCAGCCCACCAGGCTCCCCCGTCCCTGGGTTTCTCCAGGCAAGAATACTGGAGTGGGTTGCCATTTCCTTCTCCAATGCATGAAAGTGAAAACTGAAAGTGAAGTCGCTCAGTCGTGTCCAACTCTCAGCGACCCCATAGACTACAGCCTACCAGGCTCCTCCATCCATGAGATTTTCCAGGCAAGAGTACTGGAGTAGGGTGCCATTGCCTTCTCCTAATACTTGCTATTCATATATGTATATATATACGTGTATATATATATATATATATATATACGTGTATATATATGTCTATATATATGTATACATGTGTGTATATACATATATATATACACATACGTATATATATATATACACATATATATATACGTATATAAATATATATATGACAAGGCTTCCCAGGTGGCGCTAGTGCTAAAGAACCCACCTTCCAGTGCATCAGATTTAAGAGACATGGGTTCCATCCCCAAGCGGGGAAGATTCTCTGGAGGAGGACATGGCAACCCACTCCAGTATTCTTGCCCAGAGAATCCCATGGACAGAGGAGCCTAGAGGGCTACAGTCCATAGTGTCGCAAAGAGGCGGACACAATTGAAGGGACTTAGCATGCACACATCCATATATGACAAAGAAAATTCTAATTTCCCCAGAGAATTTGCTGAGGGCTACTCCAGGCCCATCATCCAAGCTGACTATGGGTAGCTGTGCTCTGCTGGCCGGATCACCCTACCAGCTGAGAGATAGGGGCTCTGCAAGAACCAAACACATGAAGAAGGACTGGGTCCCAGGCCTGGTGTCCTGAGTTCTGGGCCATCAGGCTGAACTACTGCTCAGCCTGAGGGTGGCAGCAAGCGGCGGGGCATCAGAGGACCTTCTTGTGCGTCTTGGGGGCCACCATCGTGGGGGTGAAGCAGCCTCCTGGGATCCAGAGTCATGGGCACTAAGGATTTGGTTGACATTCCCCAGCTGGGACCCACAGAGGAAGTAAAGGCACAGACATCATTCTGGAAATGGTCCTCTTGGAGGGGCACTTGAGACAGACAGCTGCATGGAGGGGGCTGGTTCCCAGCTCAGGTCCACACCGGCATATCCACTGGTGTGTGTGATGGTGAGTGATCCACTCACCATCACACACACAACACCCGCCGTGGGAGGAGCGTGAAGGCTGGGAGCTCAGAGACAGGGGAGTGTAAGCAGGGAAAGAGACATGACCCCTCAAAAAGAAGCCCATCTCCTGCGGGAGGACAGCCTCCCCGCCTCACCCCTGTGCTAAGAAGGGTGGCTCATGGCGGAGGGGTGGCCAGCCGGGTGGGCAGAGGCTTGTCAGACTGACCGCAGGCTTTCTCTGGAACTTGCCGGGACAGGAGACTTTGGGAGGGTGGGCAGAGAAGCAAAAAGGCCCAGTAGAACATTGAGTCTGTTTTTGGGAGGGCTCCCTGGACGTGGGAGGGACAGAGGATGGAGGGGGGTTTGGGAACTGGACACAGAAGGTTGGGGTGTGGGGACGTCTTCTGCAGACACGAGCAGCGGGCTCTCATCATCTCTGTCACCTGAGGTCAGACATGTCCTCTCTGGAGAATGTTGAGTGAGGGGACCCGGCTGGAGGTCAGGAGACCTGGGCCGCTTCACCCTTATGTTGGTGGCCCCCAAGACGCACAACAAGGTCCTCTGATGCCTCGAAGCTCGCTGCCACCCTCAGGCTGAGCAGTAGTTCAGCCTGACAGCCCAGAACTCAGGGCACCGGGCCTGGGACCCAGCCCTTCTTCATGTGTTTGCTTCTGGCAGAGCCCCCATCTTTCAGCCGCTCCCTGGTAGAGTGTCCTGGCCATGCAGCCGCCAGCCTGCTCTGGGCTCCGCTGAAGGAGCTGGAGAAGGAGGTGAGGCAGGAGCGGGCGGGGAAGACCTCCCCTGGGCCTCCCAGCTGCACCAGGCGAGCCAACAGAAAGCTCGACCAGCACATTGGGAAATAGAGGGCAGGGGGAGCTCGGCCCGCCGAGAGGCGAACGCTGAACACTGACGCCTCTTTTCCTTCCGCAGTATCAAAGCATCTTAGACAGCTACCTCACAGACTCCATCAAGCTCTCACCGGAAGACCAGCCCAAGAGCAGATGCTGCTGACCCTGCGGACCCCGGCACTGCGCGCCCAAGGACGAAGCGTGCGCCGAGCTGGCCGCCCGGGCCCCCAGCCCCGCCAGCCGCCCGCGCTCAGACGGCAGCCAGGCTCCGAGGCCAGCCGCAGCCCTCGCCCCCGCGCGGGCTCCAGACCAGCCCTGCCTCAGGCTGAGTGCAGGCAGTCAGGGCGGAACCCGGGACGTCCCAGCCGAGTCCCAGAGGAGTCACGGCCCCCTCGCTGCCCTGCGCCCCCCTGCTCTGGAAGGCGCATCCCTGCACCGGGCCCCTGCGTGAGGAGGCGATGGACCGGCCTCCCTCAGCGCGCCCACAGCACCCCAGGTCCTTAGAGCCGCCGCACAGCTGTGGACCAGGGTCCCTGCAACTAGGGCCGGGGAAGCGGTCCCCCTCAACCCCTGGCAGCAGCTGTTCAGGCCTGGGACACCGTCTGTCTGTCGCGCCCGGAGCGCAGGACAGAAGGGGCACAGGAAGATCCCTGTGCACCCCCTTCCCCCCCACCCCGGGCCGTGCGGGCCTCCTTGCTGGAACTCAGGTGCGGCCTCAGCTGGTTCGTCTGTCACACGAGGGTGGCACGTGCCCTGCCCACATCCTGTGGCTCTTGAGGACCAGAAGCTCAACTTCAATCCCAGGCGCTCTTGTGGAGGCACACTGGCCATTCCCTCAACAAGTCCTTTTGTGTTTCTATGTACCATGCCTTGAGGTCCAGGGACGCGCGTAACAAAGACCTTGCTGTCCTGATCTGACGTTCTGGAGAGGGGGGGAGGCAGTAAACCCAGAATTTAACCAGATGTTTTCAGTTAGCAGGTAGGCAAGGTACTGGGAGAAAGGAGGACGGAGGGTGGGGTTAGGTGCTGCTTCAGATGTTTCAGACAAAGTAGCCCAGGAGGGCTTCCCTGGGGAAGCGACTTTGGCCCAAAGGCTGGAGAATGAGGAAACGGCTGCCATCTGAACTGGACGAAGAGCGTTCTGAGGACAAGTAGAAGCGAGGGCCAAGGCTCCAGGTCAAGGACAAGCTTGTTTTAGTCCAGGGACAGTGAAAAGATACTCATTAATCTGAGAACTCAAAGCTGCTATTCCAGAGACAAGGTGGATCCCCACCCCACCCCCGTAAGACTCCTTGCCAGCCGGCCACCAGAGGGCAGCAGTGCGCCTCCCAGCAGAGCAGGAAAAGGCGACTCCATGGACGCTGGAAGGGCTGCAGTTTTCCTCTGCTGAGATGCTCAGAGCTCGTGCTTTGGCTCCGGGCATTTTCAGTCCTTCGAGATTCGTAAGGCAGAAACACCCCAATTTCTTAATCCTACTGACAGATGGGCAAAAACTGCAGCATCGGTGATTCAGGCAAGAAATCAGCATCGGTGATAAATACTGGAGAGCCGGGGAAGTCTGTTCCTGCAGATGCTACAGCCATAATCTTCTTTTTCTGCTGCATTTAGAGCAGCATTTACAGAGCCCAACCTGAAGAGAGTAGGCGAGATGACCGACCACCCCCAGGGTTTCCGCGGCCACATCCATGCCCACCGCAGAAGTCTCCTGTCTACACAGAAGTACCCTTCCCTGAATGTTAGCGCAGGACTTCCAAGCGTCACCCGACACTGAAGATTAGCCAGAGGTAGAGGAAAGGGGAGGTGAGGGGCCAGGAAGAGTTTGGGGAACCCCTTCTCCCCACAGGAGCAAGCGGCCCAGTGCAGAGCTCTGGCTCTGCGTCCTTTGTGGGGGCGGCACTCTGCGTGCCATGTGGGCTCTTCCCAGGGGGCAGTGGGACTGTGGACTGGATGCGTGGTGCATGGAATGTGTGCCAAAGCTCGTGCACTTCAGTGGGCGTAGGGCCCATTCTAAAAGTGCACAACAGATAATAAATGTCTTTTAGTTTTAATCCTTTGTGGTATTAGGCTTTTAAAGTCTTTTTTTTTTTCCCCAATATCTGCATAGTTCAAAATTCCAAAGATACTAAAAGGGAAGACAAAGACATCAAAAAGTAAAATAGGACCATAATGGTCAGTGCCCACTGCAAAATGAAAATGCCTTGTCCCTTGTCCAAAAATCACAACAAGTTCCAAGACGGCGACACTGAACTATTAAAACAAGCATGGGGTCCTTCTGAGCGCAGGTACCACCTGCCTAGGAAGTCGTGACTGAGTACGCATATGTTCTCAGGGCTCTCCAGAATGACAGATCCTGGCCAGGCCCACCTCAGCTGCTTGGAGATAAAAGGTTCTGTATTTGCAAAAGTCATGTGGAGATCCAACCCCAGGCCCAAACCACACATTCTGAGCCTTGTCTGGAGACAGGAGCCAGGACTGAATGTTCGCATGTGGGTGGAGACTAGGGGCCGTGGCCCACAGCCTCCCTCCTATCACGACTAAGGGACATGCTAGTGACCAGTCTCAAGATGGAACTGAGCCGAAACACTGTGGGCTGCTCCTCACCCCCAGCCCCACGCCTGAGTCAGGCTGGCCCTCAATTCCCACTCCGCAGGGTCAGGTATTGGCAGCGAGAGGCAAGGTGAGGGGGCTCTAACTCCAGGCCCAGGAGAGCCCACTAGAACCTGCATGAGGGTGGGGCAGCAAGTCATGGGTCCCTGCCCTCAGCAGCCCTTCAGGGAGGGGACCCAGCCAACAAGACTGGGTGACCAGGCCCTTCCTGGACCCACCACAGCCCTGCTCCGAGGGGCAGCTGCAGGCTGCTAGTGAATAATTGAGAGAATCCAGCCCAGGGCTCTGTGTGGCACACACCCATAACATGAAAGTGAAAGTCACTCGGTCTTGTCCCACTCTTAGCCACCCCATAGACTATACAGTCCGTGGAATTCTCCAGGCCAGAATACTGGAGTGGGTAGCCTTTCCCTTCTCCAGGGGATCGTCCCAACCCAGGGATCCAACCCGGATCTCCTACATTGCAGGCAGATTCTTTACCAGCTGAGCCANGTCTTGTCCCACTCTTAGCCACCCCATAGACTATACAGTCCGTGGAATTCTCCAGGCCAGAATACTGGAGTGGGTAGCCTTTCCCTTCTCCAGGGGATCGTCCCAACCCAGGGATCCAACCCGGATCTCCTACATTGCAGGCAGATTCTTTACCAGCTGAGCCACAAGGGAAATTCAACAGTACTGGAGTGGGTAGCCTATCCCTTCTCCAGAGGATCTTTCTGACCCAGGAATCGAACCAGGGTCTTCTGCTTTGCAGGCGGAGTCTTTACCAGCTGGGCCACAAGGGAAGCCCACACATGCCCATGGGCCTTGGGAAAAAAAAAACAAACCTTATTGCCAAACAAACCTGGCTGGGCCCCACCGCCCATGGGGATTGGGGGAAATGCTGTTGCTGCATTTGCGCCTCCTCAGAGGCTCCCCCTGCCCCCTCCACAGCCAGGGGCAGGTCCTGCTCTCAGCCACCAGCAGGCACCCACGATGTGATCCTGTTCCCAGAAGCTCAGTCCAGGGGCAGCCACACTGGCCGCGGCAACACCCAAGACCCACTGCTGTGCACAGCAGACCCAGCTGCAACAGTGGACCGGTGTGAGGCCAGACCTGCGACGTGCACACCCACACCCGGAGGCTCCCCAGAGGTGAAGCTGGAAGCAGGGTCAGGCACGGCGGGAAGTTTAGTTCCATTAGAGGGCAGCGGCCTGCACCACTGTACCGGGACCAGTGTGTGCCTGTGTGTGTGTGTGTGTGTGTGTGTGTGTGTGTGTGTGTGTGTGTTGGGTGGAGGGGGTGGGGAGCAAGGGATAAGAAGATCAGACAGTGGATTTCCCTTCCAAAGTACAGACAAAGTAAAAATAAGCTCGTAGGCTTGGAGGGGAGCAAAAAACCACCTGAAGCGGTGTTGGCAGTGTGGAGACAGAAACGCTGCTGAGAGCCTTCCTCACACCAGTGAAGCCCCAGAANGATAAGAAGATCAGACAGTGGATTTCCCTTCCAAAGTACAGACAAAGTAAAAATAAGCTCGTAGGCTTGGAGGGGAGCAAAAAACCACCTGAAGCGGTGTTGGCAGTGTGGAGACAGAAACGCTGCTGAGAGCCTTCCTCACACCAGTGAAGCCCCAGAACAGCCCACGAGAGAGGCCTTGGCCTCATCTTTCAGAGGCTTCCCCTCTTCCCTTCACATCCCACCTCATCCTTCTCTTGGAATCATTCCCTTCTCCCCTCATCCTCTGCTCCAGCAGGTCCAGCCGACCGCCTGCCTTGCCTGGACCACACTGCCCTCGCTTGGAGCCCGCCGCCTGCCCGCTGATCCTTTTCCTGGTCGCTCCACACAGCAACCATTGCAGCAGCATCCACAGGACAGTTCCTGGGATCTACAAGGGTTGCCCCCACCAGCCAGGGTCTGCTCATCGGGGCTCAGCTCTGGCCACAGCCTCTCTCATGGCTGCAAAAGAAGGACCTTCTCTCAGTCCCCAGACATGCCTCTCACCTCCCTGCCATGCCTGGCATGGGGACCTCTGTTGGGTGCACTGGTTCCTCTCTAGCCCTTCCCCAATCTAATTTCTCCTTAGCTCTAGTTATCAGCTAAATCATTATCTTCTTCAGTAAGGATTCCCTGATCCCGAGACCAAGTGAGGGGCCCCACTGTGTACATCCCCCAGCCCCCCATGAACACAGTGCCAGAACTTCAGCTCCACTCGGATGGAAGTGCCACAGGGCAGGCATCTTCATTGGTTTTATTCACTGTCTTCTCCCCCATGCCCAGAGCAATGCCTGACAAGTGGTTGGAGCTGGAGAAATAGTTTTGAAAGGAACAAACAGCTCCTCCAGTATTTTATCAGAGTTTTTGTCCATTTGCCTAGATTGTAGCATCCCTGAAGGTAGGGCCTATTTGATTAATCACCTTAACCCCAACACTCAGCATGGAGACTGGTTCATAGTAGATAACAAATATTGTGAAATGGAATACTACACAGTTTTTTTTTTTAATGACAATTGAATGTTTTATGTAATGACCTGGAATAGATACCTGAGATGCACTGCTACATTAAAAAGCAAGGCAGAATCATGGGAATAATATGCTATATCTTCTATAGCAGGACACTCAAATAAGACTTTGTGTTCATTTTTGCTTGTACATAAAGAAAACTCTAGAAGAATGCATGAGAAGTGGATAAAAGTGATCACCTTTCAGAGAGGGACTGGGCAAACACAAGACAGGAGAGACAGCAAGACTCTTTGTATAATTTTGCAATTCAAATTTTGGATTCTTTGAATGTATTATATAACCAACCATTTAAAAGAAGGAAAATGAGTATTGATGGAAAAAAAGAACAAACAGGGAGAGAAGCAAAACTCCAGCCAGGATCTGCCTGCCTCCAATCAGTCACATCCCGTGGCCTTGAATCCAAGGCTGACAAATGTAGATTCTGCGGGCACAGAGTACACCCTTAAGAAATCCTCCCAGCCCACATGCTCTGGCTGAGATGCCAAGTCCTCTGGGATGTGGTGAGAGCCCCTTAGGTTCTCTTGGTTCTCCTGTGTCCTGGAGGAGGATCCTCTTTACTGGGATGTTAGCTAGTAACTGAGCGAATGTTTCCAGTCTCAGAAACTCAGCTCTGGAGATAAACAATCAAGTCTGCACTGCTTTGTGAATTACCATTAGTGACTACACTTAGGAATTTCCCAAGGCTAATCTCAGGGCTTACAAGCTTGTCAACACCCTGGAATCCCCTTTCCTAACCAAAACATTGACCCCTGAAAAGATGCTGCTCTAGCTTATAAGCTCCAAAGTAAACTGGTGCAATTATTTGGGGGCTATATTGAGTAAGGCACCACATACAGGCCCTCCAATCCTACAGTTCTGTCCCTGCACACACACAACCCCCCCTGGTGCACCAGAGGACATAGTCAAGAATTTTCTCCCATGGCTGACATAATACTAACCAGTAAAAGTCTGAGAGCCTTCCCACTAAATTCTGGATCAAGACAAGGTTGCTCACTTTCACCACTTCTATTCTACATAGTATTGGAAGTCCTAGCCACAGTAATCAGACAAGAAAAAGAAATGAAAAGTATCCAAATCAAAAGGAAGGAGTAAAATTCTCATTATAGGCAGATAACATGATACACTACATAGAAAACCCTAAAGACTCCACACCAAAACTATTCAGTTCAGTTCAGTTCAGTCGCTCAGTCGTGTCTGACTCTTTGCGACCCCATGAACTGCAGCACACCANGCAGCCAAAGATGGAGAAGCTCTATACTGTCAGCAAAAGCAAGACTGGGAACTGACTGTGGCTCAGATCATGAACTCCTTATTGCCAAATTCAGACTTAAATTGAAGAAAGTAGGGAAAACCACTAGACCATTCAGGTACGACCTAAATCAAATCCTTTATGATTATACCGTGGAAGTGACAAATAGAGTCAGGGATTAGATTTGATGGAGTGCGTGAAGAACTATGGATAGAGGTCGTGACTTTGTACAGGAGGCGGTAATCGAGACCATCCCCAAGAAAAAGAAATGCAAAAAGGCAAAATGGCTGTCTGAGGAGGCCTTACAAACAGCTGAGAAAAGAAGAGAAGCTAAAGGCAAAGGAGAAAAGGAAAGATATACCCATCTGACTGCAGTGTTCCAAAGAATAGCAAGAAGAGATAAGAAAGCCTTTCCTAAGAGATCAGTGCAAAGAAATAGAGGAAAGCAATAGAATGGAAAGGGCTAGAGATCTCAGGAAAATTAGAGATACCAAGGGAACGTTTCATGCAAAGACAGGCACAATAAAGGACAGAAATGGTATGGACCCAACAGAAGCAGAAGATATTCAGAAGAGGTGACAAGAATACACAGAAGAATGATACAAAAAAGATCCTCATGACCAGATAACGATGATGGCGTGATGACTCACCTAGAGCCAGACATCCTGGAATGCAAGCCAAGTGGGCCTTAGGAAGCATTACTGTAAACAAAGCTAGTGGAGGTGATGGAATTCCAGCTGAGCTATTTCAAATCCTAAAAGATGATGCTATCAAAGTGCTGCACTCAATATGCTAGCAAAATTGGAAAACTCAGCAGTGGCCACAGGACTGGAAAAGGTCAGTTTTCATTCCAATCCCAAAGAAAGGCAATCCCAAAGAATGTTCCTACTACTGCACAGTTTTACTCATCTCACACACTAGTAAAGTAATGCTCAAAACTCTGCAAGCTAGGCTTCAACAGTACATGAACTGTGAACTTCCAGATGTTCAAGCTGGATTTAGAAAAGGCAGAGGAACCAGAGATCAAATTGTCAACATCCGTTGGATCATGGAAAATGCAAGAAGGTTTCAGAAAATCATCTACTTCTGCTTTACTGACTTCTAGTCAAAGGCCGAAGACTTTGACTGTGTGGATCACAATAAACTGTGGAAAATTCTTCAAGAGATGGGAATACCAGACCACCTTACCTGCCTCCTGAGAAATCTGCATGCAGTTCAAGAAGCAACAGTTAGAATTGGACATCAAACAATGGACTGATTCCAAATTAGGAAAGGAGTACATCAAGGCTGTATATTGTCACCCTGCTTATTTAGCTTATATGCAGAGTACATCATGCAAAATGCCAGACTGGATGAAGCACAGGCTGGAATCAAGATTGCCAGGAGAAATATCAATAACCTCAGGTATGCAGATGGTATCACCTTGATGGCAGAAAGTGAAGAAGAACTAAAGAGCCTCTTGATGAAAGTGAAAGGGGAGAGTGAAAAAGTTTGCATAAGACTCAACATTACAAAAACTAAGATCATGGCATCTGGTCCCATCACTTCATGCCAAATAGATGGGGAAACAATGGAAACAGTGACAGATTTTATTTTCTTGGTCTTCAAAATCACTGCTGATTGTAACTGCAGCCATGAAATTCAAAGATGTTTGCTTCTTGGAAGAAAAGCTATGACCAACCTAGACAGCATATTAAGAAGCAGAGACGTTATTTTGCTGACAAAGGTCCATCTAGTCAAACTTTGGTTTTTTCAGTGGTCATGCATGGATGTGAGAGTTGAACTATAAAGAAAGCTGAGTGCCGAAGAATTGATGCTTTTGAACTGTGGTGTTGGAGAAGACATTTGAGAGTCCCTTGAAGTGCAAGGAGATCAAACCAGTCCTGAATATTCATTGGAAGGCTTGAGGCTGAAGGTGAAACTCCAATACTTTGGCCACCTGATGCTGGGAAAGATTGAAGGTAGGAGAAGTGGATGACAGAGGATGAGATGGTTGGATGGCATCACCAACTCGATGGACATGCGTTTGAGCAAGCTCCGGAAGTTGGTGATGGACAGGTAAGCCTGTTGTTCATAGGGTCACAAAGAGTCGGACATGACTGAGCCGCTGAACTGAATTGATGTCAATAATGTTCTCTCTTTGAGCCTCAAATCTCTTATTGTAAAATGGAGCTACTGAGTCCTTGCCTACTCCAAAAGTTTAGGGGTCAGTCACATAAACCGCGGAAGTGCCCATGGTCCACAAACTGTAAGATGCTATTCCAGTGCAGGCGTTTTAGACCTTGTTGTTCATGCCTCTGTTCCTGTGGCACTTGGTTCATATCTCTGTACGTTCACCATTGTTTCGTGGTTGGCCATGCAGGTCTCTGTGTCTCTCAATAAACTGAATTTTTGAGGGCAGCAACAGATTTATGTTCAGCTGCTGCTGCTCCTAAGTCACTTCAGTCGTGTCCGACTCTGTGCGACCCCATAGACAGCAGTCCACCAGGCTCCCCCGTCCCTGGGATTCTCCAGGCAAGAACACTGGAGTGGGCTGCCATTTCCTCCTCCAATGCGTGAAAGTGAAAAGTGAAAGTGAAGTCACTCAGTCGTGTCTGACTCTAGCAACCCCATGGACTGCAGCCTACCAGGCTCCTCCGTTCATGGGATTTTCCAGGCAAGAGTACTGGAGTGGGGTGCCATTGGGAGTCAGTGTGAAACAAAGGTGTAGTTATCCACATGAATAGTCTCTATTCAATGAATCCCTACTAGTACCACACACTTTACCTTCATATTATCTCTATTGCTAAGAGACTCGAGAGGGGAGTACCCTGCGCACAGCCCTTCACCAGAGTGGGAGCTCTCATCTCCCTGATTCCAAACCCCGTGATCTGTCACCAACACCAAGCTATCACCTGATCATCCATCACACAACAAAATATTTCATGAGCACCTGCTATGTTCTCAGTGTGTTACTAGGCGCTGGAGGCATGGAGATGGATAAGGCAGGTGTGCGCTTGTACACATTACGCAAGAGCGAAGAGAGGCCCACCTGGACGTGCTGGGAGTCCCATCCAGGCTGAGAGAAGGAAGGCCTGCCTGAGGCAAGGGCTACAGAGCTGAGCCCTGAGAAATGAAAGGAAGCTGACCTTCAGAATATCCTCGAGGAAGGGCCAACAAAGCAAACAAGCTGAGGTGCGAATGAGCAGGGATCGTTCTCCAAGCAGCAGGGCAATGAGTCGGCCTGAAGAGTTGTGAGAAAGTGAGAGGTGAGATAGGAAAGGAAGTCTGGATCTGCACCGGAGCAGGACCTCAGAGACTGTGCAGAGGAGTGTGGGGACCTTCAGAGGTTTCCCACTAGAAGAGTGATGTGATCTGATGTATGTTTCAGAAAAGAAGTTATTAGTTGTAGTAGTTTAACTACAACTGGGGTTTGCTAATACTAATTATAACAACGTTTTAAAAAACATGTTTAGAAGACAAGAGACAGGGGCAAAAAGAGTAGAGACGATAGTTCANGACCTTCAGAGGTTTCCCACTAGAAGAGTGATGTGATCTGATGTATGTTTCAGAAAAGAAGTTATTAGTTGTAGTAGTTTAACTACAACTGGGGTTTGCTAATACTAATTATAACAACGTTTTAAAAAACATGTTTAGAAGACAAGAGACAGGGGCAAAAAGAGTAGAGACGATAGTTCAGCAAATGATTTTTGCAGGTGTTCCCCAGCATCTGAACTTCAGCATAATTAAGCCTCATTTATTATATATATATAACAATAATGGACTGTAAATGGAAAAAGACTAATTAGATTTCCAGAGCTCTGCTGTGAGAGGGGTCAGATTTCTTCCCCTTTCTCTTCCCACTCTCAAAGGGAGAGGTGGCCCAGCACCCCAGGGCTGAGGGGATCTATCGGCTGCTGTCTGGAGCAGGGTTATCTGTTTAGCAGCTTCCCTGGTGGCTCAGATGATAAAGAATCTGCCTGTAAGGCAGGAGACCCAGATCCAGTTTTCTTGCCTGGAGAATCCCATGGACAGAGAAGCCTGGCAAGCCATAGTCCATGGGGTCACAGAGAGTCAGACACAACTGATCAATGACTTCCCTGGTGGCTCAGATGGTAAAGAATCTGCCTGCAATGCAGGAGACCCGGGTAGCAGACTGGAGAATGCTTCTTAAGACCATTCCCTTCTCCCCAGGAGCAAGACTCTTAAGTTCTAGAAACAGTTTAGTCTTGGCCAGATTGTGGCCTGGGAGTCACGGATCTTATTGTACAGCCTTGGCTGTCCTCTGGGAAACAGGCAGACAGCCCAGCCTCATCCCTGCTCTACCGCCGTGAACTTGTGAGTAGAAAGACAATCCCACAGAGTAGGAGCAACAGAAAGGGGAGGCGGAAAGCAGAGGCCTCAGATGTCTACACCACCCCTTCTCCAGTTCAGGTGGCTACACTGCCTGTCTTCTGCTCCCCATTCCCTTTACCATGCTCCTAGCCAGTCCTCTCCAAGAAGCAAAAGAAAACTCATGCTGAGGTTTGACAGAAAGCAGCAAAGTTCTGTAAAGCAATTATCCTTCCATTAAAAAGTAAATAAATTTAAATTTTAAAAAAAAGAAGCAAAAGAAAGAAAACTCCAAGAAAGAAAAACTTGTAAGAAGCAAAAAAGATTGAATTTTTCTGGACAACTAAGTAATCTCACCCATGCAAATTACATCAGATTATGCTAATTGTAGCATAGCTCAGTACACGGTCACATTTCCTCTTCTATTTCCAACCTCAGCTTTTTGTACCCTAGAGGTGTCTGGGCTAAGGGGATCCTGGCAGAACCCCCTGTGCTGGTGCAAAGCTGGCAGAGTTGAGTTTTCCACTCCCAGAACTGCAGATTTCTTCCTTCAAGTCTGCTTCCCTCCACTCTGGCCACAAGTATCTCCCAAAGGGACCCGGGGAAAGCCTTTGCCCATGCCTACCTCCCCAAAACACCCTTGGTCCTAGTGCCTGGACAGAATATTTATGTACCATGTTTAGAGACAACGGGGCAAGTTTGAAGGAGGGAAGGGCTTAAAATAGATTCATGCAAATAGAACTCTTTTATGCTAATGATATGTAAATACCATTGGTTTTCTTTTCTTGGCCCCATGGAGCCAAGAAATGACTTGTCTATGTGCAGTGGACCAAAAAGAGGCACAGCGAGAGAGCTAGAGAGCAGGAAAGTAAGAAAGAGTGGCCTGAGAACCCTGGCGGACATCACACACACACACACACACACACACACACACACCCTACCCAGGACCACCACCTCCCTGCCCACACACACACCCTACCCAGGACCACCACCTCCCTGCCCAGCCTAGACTCTTCTGAGCCCAAGACAAGGCCTCCAGGAGGAAACACAGCACTCAGACGGTGGGGGTAGGGGGGGTATCACCTGGGCTCTGAGCTTTCAGGACAGGTGCTTCCCCTTCCTCCCCACTGGGAGTGCCTCTCACCACCTCTCTCCACCAGTAGAGAGACTGTCTCTCTCTGCTATTGTCTCCTACATTTATTTGCTCGTGAATGACAACAGCCCCCCAGCGGCCCGCCCAGCACTTGAACCCCTTCTGGCCAGGCGGCTTGCCTGAGGATTAGCTCCTCTTTGGAGAGTCCACAATAGCCCTCCACATCCTTTGTGCCTCTGTTTGCTGCAAATATTGAAGCTCTCTCCTGAAACTCATTACAGGCCATGAGGACAAAGGCTCTCCACAGGTCTCCAGGACAGAGCCAGCACCAGGATGCTCCCCAGTACCGTACCTGCTGCCTCACCTGCTGCTTCTTCTCCAGTTACCCCTGAAGGGAAATGACCCACGTTCACACTGGCTGCCTCTGCTCCAAGGCAGTGGGCAGGCGGAGGCCATGATGCCCGCTTCCAGGCTTGCCCATCCGAGGGGAAGAACAGGGCTGGGCGTTCTGGGGGTGAACAGGGGTCCCAGGCAGTTTGGAGATGGAAGGATCTAGGGCGAGGGAAATAGATGGAGCCAGGGACAAAGCAGCAGGGCACTAAACGCTCACTTGCCATCAGGCCTCCCTCACCTCGGCCTGGAACGCTCCTCCTTTCCTCTCCTCAGCCTCACTTTCAGGGGCTGGTTTTACGTATCCCTCTGGTCTCACCCTAGACTTTGCCTCATCACCTCCTCCAGGAAGCCTTTCCTGCTTCCCAAATTTAGGTGTCCTTCCTCAGTGCTCACACCAAGTATTACAGCTGTTTGCTCACCCTCTGCTTCCCGCGTCCCTCCGACACCCAGGCCTCTGAGGTCCCCAAGGCAGCTCATCATTGCACCTCACGTCACACAGACCTTAGAGCGTGGCGAGTGAATACGGCTGAGCAAATGAACGACAGAATGAATTTAATCAGGTGTGGGCTATGCCTGGCCCTGAGTCCTCAGAATTCTGCTTTAGCACCACGAAGGGGCCCGGGGAGGAAAGGACCAAGAAACTCTTGCTGCCTTCTGTGGAGACGCTCTTCTGTTTCCTGAAGAGCACGGGACTGAGTCTACCTACCAGGAGACGCTGGGTGAGTCTCTGGTCTCAGAGCCTCCGTCCCCTCGTCTGGCAAATGGGAAAAATAACATTGGGAAGGTGAAGCTGGAGGAGGCACGAAACACAGCAATGGAACTGAGGTGTGAGCATTACCTGGGGGAGGGAGGGGATGTGAGATCCTGGCTTGGGGCCGGGGAGGGGTCTGGTGGGGATGCCTCACGAGCGGAGGCACCCAGAGGTCACTCTGGACTAGGGGCCGGGCTGGAGACGAGGAGCCTACCCGCAGGTCAGGGAGCAGCACGTGCGTCTCTGGGCCTGGGACCGTCAGGAGGCAACCCCGGAGCCTGAAAGTCAGCCGGCTCTGCGCTTGCACCCGCCCTGTGAGTGAGGGTCCTGGTCAGACAGCAGGGGCTGAGTACCGCCCCTTAGTGGGCAAGCTATTCATTGCTCTTTGCTCCGATTTCCTCCTCTCCGTGAAACAAAGAGGAAATGGTGCCACCGCACAGGCCTGCTGAGAAGCCTGGACAAGACGACTGCGCAAACACTGAGCCCTGCTTCAGCACCTCACAAGCACCCCTCATCAGGTGTGGGCTACGCCTGGTCCTGAGCCCTCAGAATTCTGCTTTTCTGGAACACAGCCGCTGTTCCTGCCTGTCCCGTCTCACCCTCATCTTGTTTCAGGGGAGCCCAGAGGCCATCCTCCCATTTTACAGAAGGCGACCCCAGAGCAGTTCCGGAACTTACGAAAAGTTACCAGTGACTCAGGGAACGTTGGACGAAGACCTGGGCTGTCCCAGTTTCTACTCCCAGTTTCTCATGGTTTGCAACTTGGCTCACTCTCGCGTTACTTCGTGTGTATAAATCCAGCCACCCTGTGGGGCAAAAACAGAGGTTTCTCCTGTATCTCTTACCCCCTTGGTAGTGCTGAGCTATATAGAAACCTTCGAAAAATAGCGCGATGGCTCACATACTGAAAGATGGACAGCAAAGCAGAAACGGTTCCCTAATCCCCTCGGGCTCCTCAGAGAAGCTGACCAAGGGTATCTGGAGCCCAGACGTCCAGAGGCAGACAGCAACGCCCAGGCGACTCCGGCAGCTGCAGGAAGGCTCCTGAGAGGCCGGGCAAGCAGGGCCAGGGGCACTGGTTCTGATACAGGACTGCCAGGCGCGGAGGCAGCCGGGGCTGCTCACTTGCCGACAGGCTTTAGTCATATGGAAGGAAGCTTCTGCAGAAGTGTGGCGACATGCTGGAGAACTGGCGGCCGGTCAGTTCTCTGGCTGTTTCCCTGCAGGAGCAGGGGGCAGCTTCAGGAAACGGGGCCTGCCACCCAGGAATCCGCCCTTGATGAGGTTGCTTTATGAGGAGAAAGGCTTTCCAGACAGGAGGGACTCTCCCCCCAGCCTTCAGCTCGGGAGGGCTGCTTCGTTCATGCTTTTTCCCCTCTGCAGAGCAAGGGCCAGGACCACAGGAAACACCAAAACATACCCGAGAGACGACTGCATGAACTCTCCTCAAAAAACACCAGGATGGAGCCTTTCACAGCCTCTTCCTGGACCATGTCAGGCCCTCGGGAGTCCAGTCCTCTCATCTCACTCCAGACCTTGAAGCTGCCACTGGATCTCCGATTGTTGGGTCAAGAGTCTAATAACTAAGCCTCTCCAAGCTCTTGGCTGGTGATAAGGTGCCCCCTCAGCCTTTTCTGAAATAAGTAATCCTAAAAATATCTTTCATCACTTCCTTGGCTCTCCGCTTGGCCCATCTCCAAGCCCTTCCTCAGATTTCCTGCTTGGACCCAAAGCCACACATTCCTCTGCCGGGGAGAGAGCTCTTGTGTGAAGAAGCCTGAGGCGGGGGTGGGCACCCGGAGGTGAGCGCAATCTCCCGCCTCAAGGGCCCACAGCCAGGGCGCTGCCTCCCTGCCTGGTCTCTGAAACTCTGCTCATTCAACCAGTCTTATCTTAGCACTACCAACCCAGCCTCCTTCCCGGAACCCCAGGAGACGACCCGTTCCCGGCAGGGTACGGTGTGATGAGCTCAGGCCCTGGATCTTTCCCTTTCCCATCCCTCAGAACTCCTCGAGGAAGCCTATTAAGAACACAGATTCCCAAGCCCTGTCCTCAACAGCTTTGATTCCAAGGATCTGGGGTGAGACCCAACCAGCTCCTTTTTAGCAAGCCCCGCAGATGCTGATGGCCCAGGAATACTGCTTATGGACCGTCTCCCCAGGAGACCAAAGGGCTGACTGAGAGATGGGTGGCTCCTACAAGGAGCGCAGCCCTGGTCTTGATGTCCATGCCAGGCATGAGGCAAATGGTGAGGTGGGGGCCGGATAGCAACCAGGACCTTGGAGCTGGTCCTGGCGGTGGAAAGTGAAGCCCTCTCCCAAGTTTCCCCCAACCAGGGCCCAGAGCATCAGGAAGCCAGCGGAGGCAGGAGCAGGAAGGCCGCAGAGAAGAATGCTGTGCAGCCTCCGCACTGACAGAGGCTTTCCTCCACCCAGGGTAACGAGCGGGCAGAGGCTGGGTGCCTAGCTGATGAACGGTGCTGGGTGCTGAGTGGTGGGTACGGAGAAGTGGTCTACCTCCCCCCCACCCCCCGGGGTGAGTGGCCCCTTGGTGACCTGTGAGCTTGTCCGATTGTCCCTCCAGTCTCTGTCTCTGTGCCCTTTGTAGTCATTCTGGCCCCTGAAACTGACAGCCCAGCTCAAGGTTCCTGAGCATCCTGACACGACCCGTCAGGTCCCACCCACAGAGGAGCAGCAAACAACCCCCCATCATCCCTTGACCTATCAAACTCAGGACCTCCACCACAGTCCCAATCCACCCTTGATTCTGTATGGCTCTGTGCAATCCCACCGCACCCCAGGGGAGCTGCCTGCCTCCGGGGCATCCTGGTTGATTTAGAGTCGAGCTAGGGCAGCCTCCAGGCATTTCTGAGCCCCACTTTCTTCATCTGTAAAATGAGGCTAATGATCCCCACCTCCAAAATGCCCTTGAGGATGCTATGAGCGCTTGATCAGTCAAACGGGTGTACGGCTGACTCAGTATCCCTGTCTCAGCTGGCTTGTCCTCTGCACCACGCCAGCGTTCTCCCTCTGCATGCCCAAACCCTGATCATCTCTCTAAGCCTGCAGACTCCAGCCTGCTCCCCGCATCAGGGTCACTTGTCAGTCTTCTCCCATCACCTAGACCCCATGCTCCCCAAGAGCAGACTCTACAATTTACCTGTTTGATCCTAATCTTAAATAATCAGATCCCAAAGAAGCCAATATCAATAACCTCAGATATGCAGATGCCACCCTTATGGCAGAGAGTGAAGAGGAACTAAAGAACCTCTTGGTGAAAGTGAAAGAGGAGAGTGAAAAAGTTGGCTTAAAGCTCAACATTCAGAAAACTAAGATCATGGCATCTGGTCCCATCACCTCATGGCAAATAGATGGGGAAACAGTGGAAAGAGTGACTGACTTTAATTTTTTGGTCTCCAGAATCACTGCAGATGGTGATTGCAGCCATGAAATTAAAAGACACTTACTCCTTGGAAGAAAGGTTATGACCAACCTAGACAGCATATTAACAAGCAGAGACATTACTTTGTCGACAAAGGTCCATCTAGTCAAGGCTATGGTTTTTCCTGTGGTCATGTATGGATGTGAGAGTTGGACTATAAAGAAAGCAGAGCACCAAAGAATTGATGCTTTTGAACTGTGGTATTGGAAAAGACTCTTGAGAGTCCCTTGGACTAAAAGGATATCCAACCAGTCCATCCTAAAGGAGAACAGTCCTGGGTGTTCATTAGAGGGTCTGATGTTGAAGCTGAAACTTCAATACTTTGGCCACGTGATGTGAAGAGCTGACTCATTTGAAAAGACCCTGATACTGGGAGAGATTGGGGGCAGGAGAGGAGGGGATGACGGAGGATGAGATGGCCGGATGGCATCACTGACTCAATGGACATGGGTTTTGGTGGACTCTGGGAGTTGGTGATGGACAGGGAGGCCTGGTGTGCTGCGGTTCATGGGGTTGCAAAGAGTCGGACACAACTGAGCGACGGAACTGAACTGAAAGAAGCCAAAAATGTCATAAAAGACACATCGCCCATGCCTGAGGATTTTCTGGTATTATGGTGGCCCAGCTTGGGGGCATCCCAGTAACGGGGCCTGCCAATCAGTGTTCACCAGATCGAACCAGGGTCGCCTGCATTGCAGGCAGATTTTTTCCCCAGGTGAGCTACCAGGGAAGCCCTTCAGAATTCCTATTCAGGGGCTTTGATGAAAGAAAGAGACCCTCCCTGGTTGTGCTGGCCACCTCCAAATGGTGGTATGAGGACCCAGGGCATTTGACTTTTCAGAGCGTATAGAACTCTAAAGTTGGAAGCAGGCTTAGGAACTGTGTGGTCCCATGTCCCTTCCCACCTCCACTTCACAGAAAGTCCCAAGGCTACCTCAGGAGTAAGGACAGAGCTGAAAAGTCTCGATTTCCTGGCACGCTGATCTTACTCTGAACTCCACTGGGAGGGATATAGGCTAAAGAGCTACCAAATGTACAAAGCGCTCTCACATTTGTATTTCACTTAGGCTCCTCCAAACTTCAAGGCAGAGCTTCCCAGTGGTGCTGGTGGTAAAGAACCCGCCTGACAATGCAGGAGACATGAGAGATACAGATTCAGTCCCTGAGTGGAAAAGACCCCCTGGAGGAGGGCATGGTAACCCACCCCAGTACTCTTGCCTGGAGAATCCCATGGACAGGGAAGCCCGGTGGGCTTCGGTACATGGGGTTCCAAGGAGTCAGACACGTCTGAAGTGACTTAGTACACAGGCATGCAACCTGTGAGGTAGATATAATTAGTAGCGTTCTAATTTTAATATTGTGGAGGGAGGCTCAGAGGGGTTGGGGTACCTGCCTGAGGTCACACAGCTGACACGTCTGGAGATCTGGCCTCAGAGCCCGTCATACCAAGCTCTGTTAGAGACCCAAGCTTTCTGTGTCTCACTGGGCTTAAGGGAAAAGGGCCCTTGGCCTCCTAAGTGGGAGTGGGAGAGTGGCCACTGTAGGCAGTGGGAAGAAACCCCACTCCTTGAATTTTTAACCTTCACAATATCTCAAGAAGACTGTTCCCAAAGTTATACAACTACTGTAAACCAGGGGTAGCTCTTGGAACCAGGCAACATGGAGATCTGCTGTTCTTGGCTGGTTTCTGTAGCCTTCCACTTGTGCATAAAAGTCCCACAGTGGGGACAGCTTCTGTGACCCAGAACCACCGACTCACTCACTCACTTACTCAACAAACAACTACTAAGCACCAACCACAGACCAGGCAGGGTGCAAGGCGCTGAAGCTGCTCGAGTGACAAGGAGGGTCAGCAGAGCCAGAAGGGGCCAGGCTGCTAGCGGGGCTAGGGTCCTCCCTGGCCTTCACCTCTTGGCCACTGACCTATATGACCTATATTCTAGTTGGGGGGTGGGGCCAGGCGGGGAATCAACTAGGACTTGAATATTCACCATGGTAGGTGCTCTGATAAGGCTCACGGGGGCTCAAGTAGCCCAGGGAGGGGCACCTTGCCCAGGCTAGGGGATAACAGGTGCAGAAAGTGGGCTGAGTTCAGAAGTACGTATAGAAGTAAGCCTGGCAAGAGAGAAGAAATGGCGCTCCAGGAAGCAGGTGTAGACAGCATGAGCAAAGATGTATAAGCTCTTTGTGCAGGCTTACAGAAAGATCTGGAAGGGTGTACCCTCAGCTGCTAGGCTGGCTATCTCAGAAAATTCGATTATGGAAGCTTTTGCTTTCTTATTTGCATGTTATTTCGCTGGAAATTTTTACAATGAGCTGGAATTATTTTCATTAGCAGAAAAAAGAATAACACACAAGCGAGAATGTTTTGTGTATGACTGAAGTGAAAAAGCATAGTGTTTGACGTGTGCAAAACTGAAGCAGAAAATGCAAGGAGCTGTCACAAGTCCCCAGGGCCTGGAGCAGTAGAGGGTTGACTCTAGCCCGCAGGCAGCAGCTGGAGAGCTCAGTCGTGGGGTGTGTCCTTTCCTGGGGAGGCTCAGGGCAGCTGGAGCCCATGCCTTCCAGCTAGAGCTCCTTGGGGCTCTGGTGCCCCCCAGTTAAAGCTCCCACTTTCCTTTAGGCTGGAACCGTGCTGAGGTCAGGCAGAGAGGTGATTCCACTGGCAGCATCAGGGGGTTCTAGGCTCCTACTGGGGTATTTCTCTTGGCCCCCGTCTCTGTTCCACTACCTCACCCCCAGGCCTGCAACTGGGCTAGACCAGTGAAGGACAAAATGCCTGAAGCTCTTTAAACAAGGTCATTTACAAAAAAAATATTTTGATCTTATTGACCTTTCGAAGGGATTTTCTATAGACATCATTTTTTTTTTTTTAAACAGCCTCAGTATTAGTAGGCTCTTTCCCTATTTGTCCTTAGCCAGAGAAGGAGGAAGTAACTTGCAAGCTGTAACTCAGGTGTATCATTCAAACACACACACGCTTACAGTTTGTTCACCCATTCAGCAGAATCTATACGAAGAGACTGCAACTAGTCCAATCCAATCCAATCTCCTTCACTTATATTTGGAATTTTATTTTAGAGTTAGACACTGCTCATCCTTTTCCTAAAGTTTCTATCTTCCCCCCGGCCCACTACAAATGCTAGGATCAGGTTAGAGTCCAAAAAGTTACTGCAGGTTTGTTGGTGGTGCATATTTTTCTCAGCAGAGATTTCAGATCAATTTGGTATTATTGGTTCCACTGTTTAAAAAGCTCAGAAAGTGGAGAGTGCTTGGGAACAAACCAGGGGTATGGGTTTGGTGTGCCTTATCCACGCCTTCCTCCCACTGAGGACTGTGAAGAGTCTCCCAAGAAAAGAACAGGAGAAGTCAGCTTTCAGAGGAGGAGCTTGGTTCAGAGCCCAATCCCCAGTCTGATCCCTTCTCTTTTAGTTAGAACTAGGTGGAACCGCTCTGTCTCCCATGAGGGAGGTGTGCCTTCAGAGCCTCAGCAGATAAGGAACCCTCCAGAAGACAGGGGTATGTCTCATTCGGTGATACCGCTGGTGATAGTGATGACAGGCGTCAGAATCAGGGTGGAAACGGCACAGGAGACAGAGGGACGTTTCAGAGAATCTTTCATTTTAAGAGTGATGACGTGAAAGATCATCACTTACCGGCCAAAATCGCATCGTTTGTGCTGGGAGACAAAACACATATTTGGGAGTCTAGGGAGGGGAGAAGGCAGGTTTGGGCTATGGTGGGGCTTCCCTTACCTAGCTGAGTATTTAAATAGTTTACAGAATACTCATGACCGGGTCCCCAGAAACACAGTAAGTCGGAGTATCTAGGGACAAAGCCTAAGGATTTCTTGAACCCTCCAGATGTTTAAAGTATAGACAAGTTGGGAAAACCTAAGGTGATTAAGATGAGGATGGAGGCTGGGGAAAAGAATCACTGTGCTAGGGCTGGAGGGGGCAGGGAGCCCAGCTCTGAGAAGGGGAGATCTGGAGGGAAGGAGTCCTGTACCCATTCTGAGGTGGCCTCCTAACGCTGAGAGCCTGTCAAGAATGAACCCAGACTTGTTGTTTCAGAAAGAAGCATCCCATCTCATTCAGTCTCCCCAAAAGCAGAGGCTCTGGCAGGGAGGGGTGGGGATGGGAGTGGGGTTTGCAGAACGGGCTGCAGCCCACTAAGTGCCCTCTCCCATAAGCAGTGTCCTGCGGAACAGACAGCTTGGTTTCCCTTCGGGGGCCAGCAGAAGGGACTCAGACCGGGTCCCTCAGATCCCATTTCCCAGCAGTGCCTAAAATGCCTTTGCACAAGTCTCATTTCCAGGGCCTGCTGGCAGGGTGGGGGAGTCAGAGAACCCCCCAGGCAAGGGGGAAACCTGCCAGATCCTAGAGCCTTGCAGAGACCCCGAAGGGGGTTAGCCAGGGGTGGGAAGGGTGGGGGTCATATTACAAACAGACCAGGACCCAGTGGGCACTAGGATGCCTCACACACACGCACTTGTGAGGAGATGCTTCTTCAGTGACACCTCTCCTGAAACTGTTTGGGTCCCCACAGTCCCCTTTCCTAGTTTGTTTTTGTTTTTTTCCTGAGTCTTCCGGCAGCCACCTTTGGATTGCAGTATGTTTCCACCTTTATTTATGATGATTATTTTTGCGCCTCATCTCTGGATGGTGACCCATCTCCCCGCAGGGGAGGATGCAGAACTGGCCCTCCCAACAGAGCATTCCGCCCCTCCTCCGTCTCCTGCACAGCATTGCCTGCAAGTCATCACAGAGTTGAGCCTCCTGTGCTGGACCTGTGACTGATTCCAAGAATGACTAAAAATCCATGACATCAGAGCACAGCAGCTTGGTGGGGGCTGCGGGGCTGCCTGTCCTTAGGGAGCCTCAGTGGGAGTCAGAGAGGCCCAGAGCCGGGAGCCTGTCGGCCACGTTCAGAGATAAAAGAGGGGACAAGTCAATACCGGTAGAGGCAGCACCTCGGTGGAAGGCGGTCCAGTTACAGTGTAACCGGACTATCAGTTATCTAGTGTAAATGACTGGTTATCAGATCCTCCTGTTGGGGGTTAGGGAGGAGGGGAGGGCGAGAAGGCAGGATCCTCAGTGCCGGAGTGGGGAAAGTATATAAGGGCTGGGGACCCCGAAAGGCCAGCTCAGTTCACAGCAGCAGGAGTAGGCTGGGGGTTCAGAAGTCTTGCCAGCCTCCCCGCACCCACTCGCAGCTCTCTGGAGCCAGTGGGAGCAGCCCTGTTTACCTTTAGCTGGTCAAGGACACACAGAATGGGCACTGAGATGTCGATCATGCCTTTGTAAACACTGTGTCCCGGCTTGTAACGCAGATTAGATTTGGGGACGTGTTTCCTGCTGGTTTTAAGAAAAGTCTGACTTTATATAAAACAGGCTCTTTTCCAAAGAATGCAGGATCCACTCTGTGAAGGAAAAGAAGCCCTCCCAAGAAATCCAGTTGTATGATTTCATTTGTGTGAATAAAGTTACAGGAAGGCCAAACTAATCTACAGGACAAAGAAACCAGAAGAGGTTTTTTTGGGGGGGTGGGACTTCTTAGGAAGAGGTCCGAGGGGACTTTCTGAAGTCATCACCGTGTTCTGTAGCTTGATGGGGGCTGAGTTGCACAGGTGTATGCACTTGTCAGAACTCATCCCTGGCACATGAGATCTGTGTGTTTCATTGTGTGTAAACCTTATCACACACACACACACACAGAATAACTGCAACAAGTATTGACCTCTTGCTCGTGATATGAGGCTGACATACTGGCCTAAATGGGTACTGATGTCTGCACCTCACTTTTTAAAATTCTGTGTTGTATTAAACTATAGTTGATTTCCAATATTGTGTTAGTTTCAAGTATGCAGCTTCAGATTCTTTTCCATTATAGGTTATTACAAGATTTATGGAGAAGGCAATGGCACCCCACTCCAGTACTCTTGCCTGGAAAATCCCATGGACGGAGGAGCCTGGTGGGCTGCAGTCCATGGGGTCTCGAAGAGTTGGACATGACTGAGCGACTTCACTTTCACTTTTCACTCTCATGCACTGGAGAAGGAAATGGCAACCCACTCCAGTGTTCTTGTCTGGAGAATCCCAGGGACGGGGGAGCCTGGTGGGCTGCCGTCTATGGGGTTGCACAGAGTCGGACACGACCGAAGCGACTTAGCAGCAGCACAAGATTTATAGTATAGTTCCCTGTGTTATACAGAGTGCCTCTCTTAATCCCAGACTCCTAATTTATCCCTCCCCCTCCCCTTCCCCCTTCACTAATCACGTATTTGTTTTCTTTCTTTGTGAGTCTGTTTTGTAATAGAGTCGTATTATATTTTTTAGATTCTACATATAGTATTTGTCTTTCTGTGTGTGACTTACTTCTCTTAGTATGTTAATCTCTAGGTCTATCCATGTTACTGCAAATGTCAATATTTCATTCTTTTTAATGACTGATATTTCATGATATATGTCATGTATATGAGACATTTACATAAATCACATCTTCTTCACTCTTCATCTGTTGATGGACCCTTAGGTTGCTTCCACGTCTTGGCTATTATGAACAGTGCTGCTGTGAACGTTGGGGTGAATGTATCTTTTCAAACTTGAATTTTTACCTTTTTCAGATATTTGCTCAGGAGTGGGATTGCTGTATCATACGGTAACTCTATGTTTAGTTTTTTTAAGGAAACTTCAGACTGTTTCCCACAGCTGTTGTACCAATTTGTATTCCCGCCCACAGTGTAGGAGTGTTCCCTTTTCTGCACACTATCTCCAGCGTCTATTATTTGTAGATTTTTTGACGGTGGTCGTTCTGACTGGTGTGAGCTGATTGTAGTTTCACTTTGCATTTATCTAATAATTAGCTTTTTTTTTTTTCAGGGCCTACTCCTCACTTTAAAATGCATCCAGAAGTTAGATGGATAGAGGGATGGATAATGTGACATGTGATGAAGGACGTATAGCAAATATTAATGGTAGAATCTAGGTGGTGGGTGTATGGTGTTCAATGGAGAAGTCTTTCGGCCTTTCTGTATGTTTAAAATCTTTCATAATAAAATGCGGAAATAAAAATAATTAGAGTGTCCAGGAATCATCGTACCTCCTTAGGGCCTTCTGAGCCCCTCTCACAGGTCTTGGTTGGTTTGGCCTGGTAGAGTCTAGCTAAGTGAGCGGAGAGCCTAGCAACCCTTCTCTAGCCCGCCTTACCCCTTTCCCACTTGTTCTGCCCACTGAATTCACACGCCCAGGCTGATATGATGACAACTCCAGATGTCCCTGGCCTCCTGAATACAGGGAAATGTTCCTTCTCACAGNCACTCTCATGCACTGGAGAAGGAAATGGCAACCCACTCCAGTGTTCTTGTCTGGAGAATCCCAGGGACGGGGGAGCCTGGTGGGCTCTCGTCTATGGGGTTGCACAGAGTCGGACACGACCGAAGCGACTTAGCAGCAGCACAAGATTTATAGTATAGTTCCCTGTGTTATACAGAGTGCCTCTCTTAATCCCAGACTCCTAATTTATCCCTCCCCCTCCCCTTCCCCCTTCACTAATCACGTATTTGTTTTCTTTCTTTGTGAGTCTGTTTTGTAATAGAGTCGTATTATATTTTTTAGATTCTACATATAGTATTTGTCTTTCTGTGTGTGACTTACTTCTCTTAGTATGTTAATCTCTAGGTCTATCCATGTTACTGCAAATGTCAATATTTCATTCTTTTTAATGACTGATATTTCATGATATATGTCATGTATATGAGACATTTACATAAATCACATCTTCTTCACTCTTCATCTGTTGATGGACCCTTAGGTTGCTTCCACGTCTTGGCTATTATGAACAGTGCTGCTGTGAACGTTGGGGTGAATGTATCTTTTCAAACTTGAATTTTTACCTTTTTCAGATATTTGCTCAGGAGTGGGATTGCTGTATCATACGGTAACTCTATGTTTAGTTTTTTTAAGGAAACTTCAGACTGTTTCCCACAGCTGTTGTACCAATTTGTATTCCCGCCCACAGTGTAGGAGTGTTCCCTTTTCTGCACACTATCTCCAGCGTCTATTATTTGTAGATTTTTTGACGGTGGTCGTTCTGACTGGTGTGAGCTGATTGTAGTTTCACTTTGCATTTATCTAATAATTAGCTTTTTTTTTTTTCAGGGCCTACTCCTCACTTTAAAATGCATCCAGAAGTTAGATGGATAGAGGGATGGATAATGTGACATGTGATGAAGGACGTATAGCAAATATTAATGGTAGAATCTAGGTGGTGGGTGTATGGTGTTCAATGGAGAAGTCTTTCGGCCTTTCTGTATGTTTAAAATCTTTCATAATAAAATGCGGAAATAAAAATAATTAGAGTGTCCAGGAATCATCGTACCTCCTTAGGGCCTTCTGAGCCCCTCTCACAGGTCTTGGTTGGTTTGGCCTGGTAGAGTCTAGCTAAGTGAGCGGAGAGCCTAGCAACCCTTCTCTAGCCCGCCTTACCCCTTTCCCACTTGTTCTGCCCACTGAATTCACACGCCCAGGCTGATATGATGACAACTCCAGATGTCCCTGGCCTCCTGAATACAGGGAAATGTTCCTTCTCACAGACTCCTCACCATTTCTCTGTTCTAAGGACCAAAGAGTCCTTCTTTGAAAACTTTCTGTCCAGCAGTCAAGCAGTGCCCCCACTGTAATACTCCAAGCCCCAAATTTCCTCCCTCTCCCATTTCCAGGTATAGAAATAAGCAAGGAGGAGAGTCCTATACACCTCTTTCCTTTGTTCCTTCATTGCTTTTTCTTCTGCCTGGGCTTCAGGGTGTTCGCCAGTAGGGACTGCACATCTAATTCATCTGGTTGTCTCTGGGCAAGTCCCTCACCCCAACAATCAGAGAGATAAACATTTCTTCCACATTTATAGAGACTCAAGCTTCCTTCAGAAGATTCCACACTGCCCAGTCTCTGATCTAATACCCTCACCCCAGGAAGTTCTCCTTTGTGTCTAACTTAAATCCTGCATGCTTTACTAAAGAAGCCAGCAGGGCCTGAACCTGGGGTCTGTGGTTCTAGACATGTGGGTGTGCTCATGTTGGGTGCTCAGGACTGTTTGTGTAATTGGTGGGGCAGCAAAATCAGGAACACTGGGGTCAGACCAACCTTTCTTCTCCACTGGCCTTTATCCCGCACTCCGCCCAAGTACCTGGTGTGGCTGAGCCACTGGAGGTGAAAGAGCGATCCCTGCCCCCTCCCCCTGAGTCTTCCTAGGCTGAGGACTCTCTCAGTTAACACTTTCCAGGAGCAGCCTAGTGGGGTTCACCCCACTGAGACATCTCTCCCCGCTGCCCAGACCCCACCTTCCCCACACAAGCCTGCAGACCTGTTTGCCTTGCAGTTTTGGAGTAAGGGCAGGAATTGGATGGGGACAGGATGTGAGGGAAAAACAACAAACCCTTTATTTGGTCTGGGAACTTCAGGGAAGTCCTGGGGCATCAAGGTGTTCACCACTAGGGACTGTACATCCCATTCAACTGTTTGTCTCTAGACAAATCCAGTTTAAGTGTCTCCCTTGCCCCTACCCTCACATCAAGGAAGTCCTTCCCTTTTCAGAAGAAATGCAGGCCTGGTACTTCCTGAGCATAAGTCAAAACATATCCTTTTTTTAGCCTGGCAGGGTGGAGACATAAGAGCACAAAGCTAGAAAGTCGGGAACCCTGATGGTCTGGTGCAAGCTTGGGCATTTCCCAGGCGTGGGTAACTTATCCTTGGTTTCCACATATGCAAAACAGTGATGAATAGCCCCTGTCCCTGCCACAGGGCTGTGGCCAACAATTAGATGAGATGGTGCAAGTGGAAAGCACCCTGTAAATTGTAAGTGCTCTATAAATACAACGCACCATTTTTCCTTAACCTTAGTTAGGAACACAACTCCGTTTTTCATCTACTTGCTAATCCCAGGGAGACCCTAGCAGACTAGAAACTACCAATCCATGGGGTTCTTTCCCAACCCTAAGACCCCCAGCCCTTCCCATATCTTCTCATTCTAAGCAGAAGACAGAGATGAACTAAGCAAGAGGCTAGAGCCCTCATCCAGGAAGGCTCACCTTAACCGGAGGCATCAACTATAAAGATTTTGCTGTTGGAGACAGAGAACAGGCTTCCGGTTGCCAAGGAGTCAGGGTCAGGGAAGGAAGGATTGGGAGTTTGAGATTAGCAAATACAAGCTACTTTATACAAAATTGATAAACAACAAGTTCTTACTGAATAGCACAGAGAATTACACTCAATATCTTGCGATAAACCATAATGGGAAAAAAATGAAAAATGTATATATATATGTATATATATATATATATAAGAGAGAGAACTGAATCACCTTCACCTTGCTGTACAGCAGAAATTAACACAACATTATAAATCAATAATTCAATGAAATCTTTCTCTAAAAAGAGAGAAAGGGAAAGGGGAAAAAAAATGATTCTGCTGTTGGGAAGCACAGGGCTGGGAGTCCCAGCTGACCCGAATTGGGATCCAGAGACTGGGTGTGTCTGATACTCCGGTGAATCAGAGGTCCTCCAGACCTCTGTTTACAGGAGAGGAAGAGTTTCTGTGGTCAAGTCTCCGGGGCAGAGGAGGAGAACCCAGGAAATGGGCGTCTACGTTCTCTCTCCTGAGCCAAGCCACGGTGACTACAAGCAAAAGCTGAAGGGCAGTGTTCTCATCATACTCGGGGCCCCTGTGTGAGTTAAAGACTAAACTACAGTGCAATGGAGAGGACCCAGCACAGTGAACTGCAGAATAAAGTCGCTCTTTTTCCTGTGCACTGGCGTTGTGCACAGTGATGCTGGGTCATTGGCATCAAGGGACAGGGACAGGGGAGAGGAGAAAGGACCAGGTGGCAGGAGGAGGAAAGAGCGTGGAGACTCACCCAGCATCTCAAGGCCCACACCTGGAAGGGGCTCCTCTGGTTCTGCAGTGCATTAGTGCGCACTCAGTCACACAGTCAAGGAGGCTGGAAAATGGACTCCANAATGCAATGGAGAGGACCCAGCACAGTGGACTGCAGAATAAAGTCGCTCTTTATCCTGTGCACTGGCATTGTGCACAGTTGATGCTGGGTCATCGGCATCAAGGGACAGGGACGGGGAGAAGAGAAAGGACCAGGTGGCGGAAGGAGGAAAGAGCGTGGAGACTCACCCAGTGTCTCAAGGCCCAGACCTGGAAGGGGCTCCTCTGGTTCTGCGGTGCATTAGTGCACACTCAGTCACACAGTCAGGGAGGCTGGAAAATGGACCCCAGCGTGCCTTCACGTGCCCACAGCAATGCTGTCGCTGGTGGTAGAGAGCAGTCTGTGCCATGGCTTCGCCGGGGCTGGGCCACCACAGTGCCACACAGCCTGGAGGGAAGCTCCCACCGTGCTCCTGCAGGACGCACGGAGTGCTGCTGGTCACAGGGCACACTGAGACACTGGACCACGAGGGCGGGAGCCCCAGGAGGCAGCAGAACAGAACTCCCCAGAGGGGCCCTCTCTCCACGGCCAGAGGGCAATGGAGAGCAAGAATGAGCTAAGAGCAGAAAAACCTACCCAGGGATGCCCAGAGACTCCCAAGCCTGCCCACAGGAGCCTCAGCCCTGGAGGGGAAGTGGGTCTTCAGTCAGAGGGATGGGGGCACAAGCAGGCAAAATGGGGGTCAGTCGTGACCCTTGACTGGGTCTCGTCAGCTGCTGGGGCGTGGCTGCAAATGACACACCTTCTGGAAAGCTTGGACCCTCACAGAGCAAAGTTGAAACCACAATGAACGATGGTTCATTATTTAATTTTTTTAATATTTTAATTTTAATTATCAATTTCTATAATTGCCCTGAGGCAGGACCCAGGACGGGCTCTCAGTCCGTAGGTAAGCCCTCGTATTAATAAGCTCAGGACATTTTGGTCCGTGAAGGACACAACAGAAGCAAAACACCNGGGGGCACAAGCAGGCAAAATGGGGGTCAGTCGTGACCCGACTGGGTCTCGTCAGCTGCTGGGGCGTGGCTGCAAATGACGCACCTTCTGGAAAGCTTGGACCCTCACAGAGCAAGGTTGAAACCACAATGAACGATGGTCCTTCTATAACTGCCCTGAGGCAGGACCCAGGACGGGCTCTCAGTCCATAGGTAAGCCCTCGTATTAATAAGCTCAGGACATTTTGGTCCGTGAAGGACACAACAGAAGCAAAACACCCAAATCCTATGATCCAGGAAAGGAATCCCTCTTAAACCATTGAAGCCAAATCCCTAAGAGCACGTGATCAACTGTCTAGTTGCGGTTATGCCCTGAGAGAGCTGCAGGAGTCTGAACGCGGTCGGAGCAAACAGGCTGGCTGCACGGGGGACAAGAGGCTTGAGCTGAAGGACGTGGAGAGGTGAGAAGGAAGGGAGAGCATTTCAAGCTGGACGGGGACAGGGGAGAAGAGAAAGGACCAGGTGGGTGGGGTGGGCCCTCTGGAAATTGCCAGATCTTGTGATAAATGTTTTTCCTGAACTGTTGTTCAGTTGCTAAGGCATATCTGAGCTGACTCTACCACCTCATAAACTGCAGCACGCCAGGCTTTTCTGACCTTCACCATCTCCCTGAGTTTGCTCAAACTCATGTCCATTGAGTAGGTGATGCCATCCAACCATCTCATCCTCTGTCATCCCTTGCTCCTCCCGCCGTCAATCTTTCCCAGCATCAGGGACTTTTTCAATGAGTCAGCTCTTCATACCAGGTGGCCAAAGTACTGGAGTTTCAGCTTCAGCATCAGTCCTTCCAGTGAATATTCAGGGCTGATTTCCTTGAGGATGGACTGGTTGGACCTTCTTGCTGCCCAAGGGCTTCATGAGTTACCTTGTTCAATCCTCCCAGTATCACTCTGCGGCAGGTGCTGCTATTGCTCTCACTTTGGAGGTGAGGAAGCCGGGAGCTCAGAGAGGCTCAATAGCTTGCCCCTAATCACACAGCTTGCTCCCCAGGAGCCAGAACCAGTCCCGGGACCCACTGACAGTGGGGTCTGCTCTCAGCCTCCTGGCAGGGCCAACAGCGACATCAGAACTTCCCAGGCAGACTTGCCACTACCCTTGGCAAACAGCCCCAAGGGTCACACTGAAGGCTGGTGAGCACCCCTTCTTCCAGCTCCCTGCTCGATGGAGCAGTCCGGGGCCTGCCCGCAAGCCTGGCACCCTGCCTGCCTCTGAAGATGTCCTCAGTGGGAATCACAGCCAACGAATGTACCAGCAGGACAAGACGAGCTAAATGCTTGAGCGGTTCCTGGGGAACAATGCGGCTCTGTGAGTGGCCCGGGCCGGAGCTCAGCCTTGGACAGCTGACAGGAACTAGCCCCAGCGACCAAGCTGTCCTAAGGACTCCTCCAAAGCCATCTGTGCTGTGGCCTGCTCCCTGCACCCTGGAACTAGGACATGTGCTTCTTGAGCCTTGGACCTCAGAGCCTCGCGACCAGCCGCTATCGTACCCGCCTCTGGCCGCTGTGCTGGGAGACCCAGAGAAGGGCCCCNCCCAGCGACCAAGCTGTCCTAAGGACTCCTCCAAAGCCATCTGTGCTGTGGCCTGCTCCCTGCACCCTGGAACTAGGACATGTGCTTCTTGAGCCTTGGACCTCAGAGCCTCGCGACCAGCCGCTATCGTACCCGCCTCTGGCCGCTGTGCTGGGAGACCCAGAGAAGGGCCCCAGCTGAGGTCCCAGCACACTGGCCTAGGCCCCCTCCTGCACCATCTGTCAAGCTGGGACCATATTCTCAGGGAATTCCACGCATATGTTATACCCCCACCCCCAGACTCCCAGAGGGAGAATGGTGTTCAGACTGCTCAGGCCTGAGGAGCTCTGAGCGTGTCCCGGGCTGAAGCCTTGAGCCAGCCCCGGTCCCCTACCAAGAGTGGGCAACCTCTTCTCTGGGGCTGAAAACCGACCCCAGCATGCTCCCTCCTCTGTCTGAGCCTGTGATGGCTGGTTCTGGGCAAGAAGAGGGCGGAATCAGGATGCTTGGCGGCCTGACCTTGGAGGGCTGAGAAAACACAGCAAGGAAGGCTTATCTGGGGAGCAACTTTCTGGACGTAACGCCCAAACAGAGCCCCTGGGGGAAAACTCGGGGAGACACCTTCCCCTCCACCGTCCCTCTCTCCAACATGAATGGAGGGGAGTCCCAGCTGCAAGGCTCTGTTCCTGCAAGGGCTGCCCACACCTAGTGCGGGTTCAGCTCTCGAGAGTCTATTCCTCAGGCAGGAGGGCACCAGGACCCAGAGGGTGAGGGGACTCACCCCAGCCCACCAGCCCACAGGCTGCAGGGTGAGGCAAAGACCACAGGCAGAAAGTAATTGGGGAGCTTGTGAAGTGAGGGGGGGAAGGTAGGGGTGCGTACATGTCCCGAGCCCCACTCCCTTTCAGAAAAGCAGCTTGTTCAGCGCCCACATCATTCGCATGCACACCGGCGTCCACGCTTACACCCTCTCTGCTTGGCACCTCCCAGAGGTAGGAGGGGAAGGGGGGTAGGGGCTCCAAGGCCCAGGTGTGACTAGTGCCCTGATGTTTTGTTGCAGCAACTCAGGAGGAGAACCTTCTTGAACCCAGTCTGCCACTTGGCTGCATCCCTGGGAGACCAGGAGGGCAAGGCCTGCAAGCAGGAGCCCAACACTCTTGACTCCTGAGACGAGGGAGCAGGGTCATTGAGGTGCAGGGTGGCAAAGGGTGTCACTGGCCAGGGTGGGGCCAAAGGGCTGAGGGTAGCAGGTATCGGAGAGGTGATGGGTATGGGCGAAAGGCCAAGCGGTCATGCCCCAAGGGAAGGAACTTGCCTTACAAAAGCATTTCCTTTTCGTCATGTGTACCCTTTTACAGGTGGACAGACTGAGCCTCAGAAATGAACAAACTGGCCCCAAATCACATGACCAGCAAACCCAGAGCCAGAGTCTCAGCCTGAAGTCTTTGTTCTTCCCACTACTCCCTGATGCCTCTCATGTACCTGTGACATAGTCACTGACTTCAAAGAGCTGTTGGGGAGAGTGTAACTAGAAGACCCAGACCGCCTCACCTTTGGCCGGTCAGAGTTCAGAGAGCACAGCTGTCAGCATGCAGAGGAGAGAGGCCTGTGTGGTCAGCGGTGATGGGAAGAAGAGCTGGGGGGACTGGACTGGCTGGCGAGTGATGGGTGCCTTCCCGTTTTATTCTTTGCAGGAAAATGTGCGATAAGAAAGGGGAGATGCGGAGGCATCATTTCCAATCTCTGCGAGGTCAAGTCCCTCTTGTGATCAACTCTCGCTGCCCAAGCTAGACCCTGGAGCTAGGGTGAGACCCTGGAACCAAGGTTGTCAGCGCCTTCTTTCTCCAGCTATCTCAGTTCTCCTAGAATTGGGAGGGGGTCTAGGTCCTCTTATACCCCAACTTCTATTCCCTTCTTAGAGGCAGCCCCTATACCAGGCTAATACAAGCTTGGCTTGAGGGCCCAAAACCAGAATTGCAGTCAACGTGACTAGACTTGGAACTCACCCCCGCCTCACCTCCAGCCCCATTCGCGGGGTTCCCAGGGCAGTGTGAAGTGCCTTGGACGCCCTCATCCAGCCCGCCAAGGTCTAGTCTTGAGCAGTCTTCTCTGTCTGGCAGCTGCAGGACTAGCACACCGGGGCTCCCAGGCCCGACGCGGCGGACCTGCTTGTCCCAAACTTCAGGGCAAAGTGCTCGGGCCCCACGAGCGGGGAAGACATCTGCAGGCAGCCCTCTGGGTACCCAGTGTCTCTGGAGAGCCCCTGGGTGACATGGACAAGGGAGGGAGGGTCACAATGCCACCTTCCACCCGCTGTGTGGAGAGAGGCCAGGCTGGAGGGCCAGGTTGGGGTCCTGGGTGGCGCCCAGCCTGGGCTCTGACCCTGCCTCTCTGGGTGACCTTAGGCAGGTCCCTCCCATCTCTCTCTCACCTGTAAACTGAGAGAGAGGACTCAGAACCCTGAGACCCCTTCTTCTGCTCCTCATCCGAGCGTTCAGCAACGTTCCCCTTCCTCTGGTCCCAGATGCTGGGGGGTCTTGGCCAGCGCTGATCCAACCCTCTCCAGACGGATCCTGTCCTCACTCTACAGCCTTCAGAGCCCCCCTTAGCTTCCTTCCGACATACTGCCCACCAGCCCTGTGGCTGTGTGTGCTCTCGGAAGCCTCCCTCTGGCTGCTCTTCAGAATCATGGGTTCACAGGGCCTGGCAGTCTTCAGCCTCTGTCAGCAGCACCTAGCACGGTGCCAGGCGCACGGCAGAAGCTCCGGTTCCCTGAGTTAAGACTGGACACAGCTTGGCATCCCTGGCGCTCACCTTGCCTCCCTGTCCCCTGACCCATCTCAGATGCTCACCGCTCTGTGCTCTGGCTTCCCTGGGGAGAGAGGTGCGAGCTGGCTTCTCCGTGGGTACCCCTGCAGCCCTGCCAGCTCCCGGGAACTCAGGAAACTGGCACCCGCAGGGCCAGGTCAGATCCTGCCACTGCAGGGCAAGGTGCTGAAGATTTTTCTGACTCCAGCCTCGAGGTGTTTGCTTAAGTTGCTGGGCTGCTCTGCCCAAAACATGATCCTGCCCGCACGCTTGGCCCAGGCCCCATGCAGGGCACAGGTACAAGAAGCCAGCAGGTGCAGATAAGGCTAGAGGTGGCAGGATTCGTCTCCTTCTTGAGGTCTAGCCTCAGTTTACTAGCTGCTCCTTAGCTGGACCAGCTCCAAGGTGACATAGTCAGAAGGGTACTTTGTGACTACTTTGGCTTTACCTGCGTAACTCAGTAAATCCCCCACATCTGTTTGGTATGAGCTTATGTGTATCTGTGCACTCACCGCTCTCAGATCTGCTGAAGAATAGGGTGGAGCTCTGGTCAGATGGAAACTCAGGGATAGGCTTTAAAGGGAGAACCTGGGATGGAGTCGGGGGTCAGAGGCTTGGAGACGCGCTGGGACCCCTCCTCTATAAAAACTGTGCTTCCAGGACAGTCCCCCTCCCCTTCCTCCTGGGAGGGGCCGCCTGGGGTTTAAACCTCAAGTCCCAGGCTCTGGCCACAATAGGCCCTTCTGTGTCCCCTCCTGGGGAAAGCCTTTCCCGACCACCACCCACCATCCCCACAGCCTCTCGTCCATGTGGCCATGGTACTGTGATTGCACACAATGAGGGTCTCTTCACCTCACTGTCTTCCCCCCAGNAACCTCAAGTCCCAGGCTCTGGCCACAATAGGCCCTTCTGTGTCCCCTCCTGGGGAAAGCCTTTCCCGACCACCACCCACCATCCCCACAGCCTCTCGTCCATGTGGCCATGGTACTGTGATTGCACACAATGAGGGTCTCTTCACCTCACTGTCTTCCCCCCAGAGTGAGATCTTCTCAGGGCAGGGGGTGGGCCTTGTGGATCTCAGTATCCCCAGTGCAGCATCCTGGCCTTGGGCAATGGTTAAGTGAATGAACGGATGGATGGATGGATGGATGGATGGAGGAATACAGTCTTCAACTCTAGGGGTAAGGTTGTTACCAAAGGAAAATCCGTATGCTCCAGGAAAGTACAGGGTTGATGCTGNCCCCAAATCACATGACCAGCAAACCCAGAGCCAGAGTCTCAGCCTGAAGTCTTTGTTCTTCCCACTACTCCCTGATGCCTCTCATGTACCTGTGACATAGTCACTGACTTCAAAGAGCTGTTGGGGAGAGTGTAACTAGAAGACCCAGACCGCCTCACCTTTGGCCGGTCAGAGTTCAGAGAGCACAGCTGTCAGCATGCAGAGGAGAGAGGCCTGTGTGGTCAGCGGTGATGGGAAGAAGAGCTGGGGGGACTGGACTGGCTGGCGAGTGATGGGTGCCTTCCCGTTTTATTCTTTGCAGGAAAATGTGCGATAAGAAAGGGGAGATGCGGAGGCATCATTTCCAATCTCTGCGAGGTCAAGTCCCTCTTGTGATCAACTCTCGCTGCCCAAGCTAGACCCTGGAGCTAGGGTGAGACCCTGGAACCAAGGTTGTCAGCGCCTTCTTTCTCCAGCTATCTCAGTTCTCCTAGAATTGGGAGGGGGTCTAGGTCCTCTTATACCCCAACTTCTATTCCCTTCTTGGAGGCAGCCCCTATACCAGGCTAATACAAGCTTGGCTTGAGGGCCCAAAACCAGAATTGCAGTCAACGTGACTAGACTTGGAACTCACCCCCGCCTCACCTCCAGCCCCATTCGCGGGGTTCCCAGGGCAGTGTGAAGTGCCTTGGACGCCCTCATCCAGCCCGCCAAGGTCTAGTCTTGAGTAGTCTTCTCTGTCTGGCAGCTGCAGGACTAGCACACCGGGGCTCCCAGGCCCGACGCGGCGGACCTGCTTGTCCCAAACTTCAGGGCAAAGTGCTCGGGCCCCACGAGCGGGGAAGACATCTGCAGGCAGCCCTCTGGGTACCCAGTGTCTCTGGAGAGCCCCTGGGTGACATGGACAAGGGAGGGAGGGTCACAATGCCACCTTCCACCCGCTGTGTGGAGAGAGGCCAGGCTGGAGGGCCAGGTTGGGGTCCTGGGTGGCGCCCAGCCTGGGCTCTGACCCGGCCTCTCTGGGTGACCTTAGGCAGGTCCCTCCCATCTCTCTCTCACCTGTAAACTGAGAGAGAGGACTCAGAACCCTGAGACCCCTTCTTCTGCTCCTCATCCGAGCGTTCAGCAACGTTCCCCTTCCTCTGGTCCCAGATGCTGGGGGGTCTTGGCCAGCGCTGATCCAACCCTCTCCAGACGGATCCTGTCCTCACTCTACAGCCTTCAGAGCCCCCCTTAGCTTCCTTCCGACATACTGCCCACCAGCCCTGTGGCTGTGTGTGCTCTCGGAAGCCTCCCTCTGGCTGCTCTTCAGAATCATGGGTTCACAGGGCCTGGCAGTCTTCAGCCTCTGTCAGCAGCACCTAGCACGGTGCCAGGCGCACGGCAGAAGCTCCGGTTCCCTGAGTTAAGACTGGACACAGCTTGGCATCCCTGGCGCTCACCTTGCCTCCCTGTCCCCTGACCCATCTCAGATGCTCACCGCTCTGTGCTCTGGCTTCCCTGGGGAGAGAGGTGCGAGCTGGCTTCTCCGTGGGTACCCCTGCAGCCCTGCCAGCTCCCGGGAACTCAGGAAACTGGCACCCGCAGGGCCAGGTCAGATCCTGCCACTGCAGGGCAAGGTGCTGAAGATTTTTCTGACTCCAGCCTCGAGGTGTTTGCTTAAGTTGCTGGGCTGCTCTGCCCAAAACATGATCCTGCCCGCACGCTTGGCCCAGGCCCCATGCAGGGCACAGGTACAAGAAGCCAGCAGGTGCAGATAAGGCTAGAGGTGGCAGGATTCGTCTCCTTCTTGAGGTCTAGCCTCAGTTTACTAGCTGCTCCTTAGCTGGACCAGCTCCAAGGTGACATAGTCAGAAGGGTGCTTTATGACTACTTTGGCTTTACCTGCGTAACTCAGTAAATCCCCCACATCTGTTTGGTATGAGCTTATGTGTATCTGTGCACTCACCGCTCTCAGATCTGCTGAAGAATAGGGTGGAGCTCTGGTCAGATGGAAACTCAGGGATAGGCTTTAAAGGGAGAACCTGGGATGGAGTCGGGGGTCAGAGGCTTGGAGACGCGCTGGGACCCCTCCTCTATAAAAACTGTGCTTCCAGGACAGTCCCCCTCCCCTTCCTCCTGGGAGGGGCCGCCTGGGGTTTAAACCTCAAGTCCCAGGCTCTGGCCACAATAGGCCCTTCTGTGTCCCCTCCTGGGGAAAGCCTTTCCCGACCACCACCCACCATCCCCACAGCCTCTCGTCCATGTGGCCATGGTACTGTGATTGCACACAATGAGGGTCTCTTCACCTCACTGTCTTCCCCCCAGAGTGAGATCTTCTCAGGGCAGGGGGTGGGCCTTGTGGATCTCAGTATCCCCAGTGCAGCATCCTGGCCTTGGGCAATGGTTAAGTGAATGAACGGATGGATGGATGGATGGATGGATGGAGGAATACAGTCTTCAACTCTAGGGGTAAGGTTGTTACCAAAGGAAAATCCGTATGCTCCAGGAAAGTACAGGGTTGATGCTGAAATGTTTTTACCATGAAACATAGACAATGATTTAACAAAAACCAGGACTGTGAGCTGCTGGGATGTTGATGTGCTTGCTCTTTGCCCCTTGCTCTTGGTTTCTGAGTCTGCCTCTTCTCTGCGTAGTCATTCCTGCCATCTGTCTCTCCCCACCTTTGTTTTCTCCCCACCTACCCTCTGTTCCACAATTTGACTCTATCCAAGATACCCCTAAGATGTCCTTCTGAGCCATCTGCCTCTCCCTCCTGCCCTCTGCTTCTCTAGCTTCTGATCTGGCTTTCCCCAGATTCTGAGGGCTCCTTCTATCTCCCTTGGTGACTTCAGAGAACCCTCTAGGCTCTGTGCTTCCTGTCACTATTATAAAAGATCAGCCTTCCCAGAATTTTGCTAAGACGGTTGGAGAAGGATTAGGGAGGAGCCTTAAGTTGCCAGCCCCATTCTATAGGCCTCAGCCATGTTTATCCAAGTTATCTTGGAAGATATACCTGATGGGGAGGCTGAAAGTGTGTAAAAGGTGGAGTCTTGAAAGGTGGGTGTCATCCTTTGCTTTGTAGGTCAAAGGTTAAAGTGATAAAATGGACCAAGCATAGAATTTGAAGCCATAATATCCCAACTGGATTTCTGTCTCTTAAATCCAGGCCTTTGTGACTTTGAGCAAGTCATTTCACTTTAGTCAACTTCAGTTTACTCCTCCTAAAAATGACAGCAACATGGCCACATTACATGGTTGCTATGAGAATTAAACCAGATAACCTGTCTGAAAGCCCAGTGTCACTATCGAAAGTCAATCAGATTCAGGAGAGACTGACTCACATTAACAAAGCTCACACTAGATCAATCGATAGACCAAAATGTCCATGGGTCGTTTAAAAGAGAGAAATGTACCTGCAGGCAGTCCTAGATGTTCCAGACAGTTGGACAGTACTGAAGGATTTCCCTTGCAGGCATGGATCCCAGCAAGGGAACTTAGCTGTTTGTTCTTGGTACTCATGCTTACCTGGCTATAGGGAGAGTCTGATAAGGTAGTTCAGACTGTAAAGAATCCGCCTGCAGTGCGGAGACCTGAGCTCAATCTCTGGGCCGGGAAGATCCCATGGGAATGGCTACCCACTTCAGTATTCTTGCCTGGAGAATCCCGTGGACGGAGGAGCCTGGTGGGTTATAGTCCGTGGGGTCTCAGTTGGACACAACTGAGCGACTGACACTGATAACTCATCTGTGCAAAGTTTAGACCAGGTCATGCTACCCACGCCCCTGGGCAATACTGGAGATGGATGTGCCAGTTCTGGCCCTCTGGCTCTCCTTTGTTTGAAGATTTCATCACACAGTCATTCACCCACTGCACAAATCTGTACTGAACTTTTACTGAGTGGCAGGCACTGNCTGGGCAATACTGGAGATGGATGTGCCAGTTCTGGCCCTCTGGCTCTCCTTTGTTTGAAGATTTCATCACACAGTCATTCACCCACTGCACAAATCTGTACTGAACTTTTACTGAGTGGCAGGCACTGTGTTCCATGATAGGGATGCAGGAGTGAATGAAACAGGCACTGCCCTACCCTCCTCGTGGAGCTCACGGTCCTTGGAGAAAGTCAGTAACTGAACACATGATTTCCATCCATTGTGACCTGTGCAGCGTTACTATGATGAAGCAGAGGGAGCTGGGGAACACAACATCAAGGCCTGTGTGGGGCCTGGGGAAGGGCTGCTGGAGGAAGCGTCCACGCACATACCCTGCCTTCGGCAAGAGGCAGGGCACNGTCAGTAACTGAACACATGATTTCCATCCATTGTGACCTGTGCAGCGTTACTATGATGAAGCAGAGGGAGCTGGGGAACACAACATCAAGGCCTGTGTGGGGCCTGGGGAAGGGCTGCTGGAGGAAGCGTCCACGCACATACCCTGCCTTCGGCAAGAGGCAGGGCACTCTCGGGCCAGCTCCATTCAGGCCCCTGGCTACACCCTGAGGACTCTGAGTGACCTTGGGTGTTACCCTCGTCCCCAGGAGCAATGCGTCTGCAAACTCTCCCTTGGGCTGGGCTTGCAGACAATTCATTCTTTCATTCATTCAGCAAATATTTATTGTGGGACTTAACTGGCGGTCCAGTGGTTAAGACTCTGTGCTTCCAATGCAGGGGGCATGGGTTCGATCCCCAGTCAAGGAACTAAGATCCCACGTGCTGCACAGCAAAAAGAAAGAAAGAAAGAAAGAAAGAAGCCCACATTTTTTTATTGAATCCTTATTATGTGCTGAAGCTAGCTCATTTCACCTTCTCAGTGGGACTTTCTCCTTAGCCTCCAGGGGGACTTACTGAAACTCTCTGTACTGATTCCAACCCATCTCAGAGCCTCTGTTGTCTTCCGGAGAGATGGGAGGACAATTCAGACTGACACAGTACTGCCCCAGATATGTGAAGGAAGGGGCTTCTGGCACCAGCTGGGGACTCCCTTTCTCAGGAAATATGTCAAGAAACTCCCCTAACCTACCCCTCTGCCCTGTCTGAGGTTCTCAGCAATGCTCAGTGGGCATGGAGTGGGTGGGCAGCTCTAACCCAGAAGGCACGTGGCAACATGAGCCGAGCCACGACCGATGGGTGTTCACTCATTGACTGAAGTGACAGGGGCCTGAGACCTAGATGTGCAAGCCTTCAGGCCACCTTACAGACAACTGCTAGCACTCCAGTTTCGAGTGCCTTTACCATATCCCAAACCCCCATGCACCCTGCACACTCTACCTGGGAAGTTAGGAGGGCATCAGTCCAGACACAGAACTTACGAGTGCCTTAAGGTTGGGGACGGACCTGGGAGTCAGGTCTCCACCACTGCGCCAAATCTCTCAAGGGCCCTCGAGCCACCCCAAAAGTGGCCTACAGCCTTCCTCAGGGGTTTTCAGAGCTCTTCTGTCCCCTTAACACCCCAAGTCTCCAACCTTCAAAGCAAGAAGCCCCAGGCCCCCTCCCCTTGGGTGGCCTCAATGCATCCCCTTGTCCAAGAGGCCATGCAGCTTGACCCCAGAAGCAGCAGGACAGCAAGCTCGGAGAGGGGTCTGCTTCGACCCCTCCTCAGCCACGGCTGGCTGGCCAGGGGGAGCCCGTGAGGCCGAGGCCGCTGAATGTGACCTATTGTCTCCGGGGTGGATTTAGGAAGTGCCAAGCTCCCATCAAACAGCCCTGCTCCTTGGGCAAAACAAAAAAAGGGCTGTTCATTTGGGACCTTTCTTCCCTTATCTCCTTTTCCTATCTCCCCAGGCTTAGCTATGGTGTAGTGTTCAAAACCACTTCCCCTCCGAGCCAATCGGAAGCCGGGGCTCACCCCGTGGCCCTGAGGTAAAGTTATTTATAAACGCCTCCCTGGATTATTTGAGCAGAGCCCTTTCACACACCTCTCACACACCTTTCAGCTGCCCGCTCCCCAGACACGCCTGCAGCCCTGCCCAGACGGCCCTGCTCACCCACCGGTAAGCACCTGCCAAGTGCCCCTTGGACTGGGGTCATCCCTGGAGGAGGGCAGGGGCGGGGGTCCGTGAGGGGAGGGACCAGCTGGCCACAGCAGCAGCTGTTTGCGAACCTGAGCGCCGGTGGGGAACAGGCTCCAGCCCCCCAGGGTCTGAGAACAGAGCCCAGCCCTTCAGCCCTGAGAAGCCCCTGGGGCCCTCACTTCCATATGAAGGTCTCAGCTGCAGGGCCAAGGGCCAAGGGAGCGTGCAGGACAGAAGCTCTAGCGGAGAGACCCGCCAGAGCCCCAGGGCTTCTTCCCTTTGCAGAGGAAAGAACGAAACTATTGGACCTTCCCTGGGGCGCCAGCCTTCTAGGCTTCCGGCTGCACCTCTCCTTCTTTGCAAGTCTTGGAAGCAGCAGGTTCTTAATGCTTGGCTCTCCAGCTCTGTGCAAATGTCTCCCTGTCCTTCTGCCCCAAGGTGCTCTCTCTCACTTGTTTGCTTCTCCACCTGCTCAAGGCACCTGCCCCCTGTCCACTGTGCTCCCTGAGTCCTGAGAGGTTGGAGGAGGTTGGAGGGCAAAGTGAGCCTTAGAGGCAGCAAGCAGGGCTCCATCAGGCAGGCAGGCAGCAGCAGGACCTGGCAACCTGACTCCCTGGTGAATGCTTCACTCAGGAGGGTTAGGCCAGCTCCTAACTCCTCATCCGACAGCTCGGAGGGGGCCCAAATCACCCTCAGGCTGGACCCCTACTCCTCCAACGAGCCCACAGGGTCCCCAGGCTCGGCCAAGCCCATCTGTCATTCGAGCACAAGCTCCCCCACTTACACTTGACCGCACTGAGCCTGAGGACCAGAGAAAGACCAGCTTTAAGGTCGTGCCCCTTAGGGAGGTACAGCATGCCAAGTAGGGCAAAACAAGAGAGGCCTTCCTCCCAGTGGCATCACTCCCGCTGACACCCCTCTGGCACGGCCCTCCCAGCCTCCCTTGACCCTGGTGTTCAGGGTCCGGCAAGACCCTCCCTGGGCAACACCAAGACTGGCACACACAGCTCCTCTGCACCGGATGGTCTCTGTGGGCGCCTCCCAGGGCCTGGTCAACTAACCTGAAGGCTCATTTGCATGAAAGCTTGGGGGACAGAGGAGGCCTCATTTTTATCTCTTGGTGTCCAGTCTTTCAAGGGATGGTCACAAAGCAGGTATTTAGTGAATGTGTGTTGAGCTAAATCAACCAACCCACATCTGATCCCAGGGAAGTCCCTGAGGGAATGAGTGACCAGGTCAGCACTGAAGAAGCTCCAGATTTCTTAAACCAGAGCAGCGGGCCCCTCACTGGAGTCCTTGGACACCCAGCTGCTTCCAAGAGGTACACAAGACTAACCCTAGTCTCCATACAGACCTTCAGGAGCCTGACCTGAAGTGTTTCAGGTACCCATGACCTTGGCCAGGTCTCACTGCTGGGAAGTGCCTTCCTGCTGGAGCCGATCCCTCAGCCCAGCAGCTGTCTCCAGCAGAGAAAGCAGAGGGGGCGCTCTCGGGCTTAGAGATGAACAGTGGGATGGGGTGGGTGGCAGGGATTCCCCCCAGCGGGGATGCCAGACCCTAGAACAGCCGGAGAGCAAGAAGGCGATGCAGGGAGATTTCATGCTCTCCCCTGGCATTACCGGTGAGGGAATTGGCCTGGGGTTTGGGGGTGGGAAATTTGCCCAAGAAACATGGAGGCAGTGGAGATAAAAGGAATGTTGATAAAAGGTCTTGGAAACTCACAGGCCTCTCTGCCCACACTCCTTCATGCCAGAGACGTGGTCGCCAGCCCTCCTCTCCCATCACCAGCTCCCACCCCACACACCCCAGCACCCAGCCTTTCCCTCTGACTTCCACCCTGGATGAGACGGGGAGGAACCAGCAGCTAGAGCAAAGGGGAAGCCTGAAAGTGACCTTTCCTCTGCCCAGGACACAGTGATTGCCCGAGTAGGGACCAGTGATAAGAAGACCAAGGTGGGTTGGTCGAGCTGGGGTTGTTCCTGTGCCTGGCACGTGTGTACATCAAAGGACTCCCCTCCAGCCACACACACACACACCCCACAGGGCTGAGGAGGAAGTCAGCCTGGGCCACAATGACAGGATCACCCCCAGGCCACTGACACCCCACAGACGGGCTCTGCAGCTCTCTGCTTCCCAGGTGTCCTGCCCCTTCTGCAATGACTTCTCACTCCTCCTCTCATCAGTCCTGGAAACTTTCAGAGGAACAAGGGCATGGGGAAGGGTGGGTGGGAGGCAGGCAAGAGCAGAGTGGAAAAAGAAGCCCAAGAAAAGCAGAATGACCTGCCTGAGGTTACAGAGGCTTGGTGAAGAGACCCCTCCAGGGTAATCGGAGTAATAATCATCACAGTGCAAATTTGTTGCTCACATACCATGGCTGGGCACCGTTCCAAGCCTTTCTATGCATTCACTTGGGCACGATGCCCAAGCCCATCTTTGCCCACAGTATTCTCATGGGCATTGTAGACAGACCTTGTCAGAAATACAACTGGGAGGAAATGGCAGTGGGCTTTCTTTCGAGTGAGCTCACTGCAGGGGGATTAAGATTCTGAGGAAGAACTCAAGAGGAGTGTCTGCTCTGTCTGTGCCCTCCCGACAGAGTCCATTTCCCCCTGTCCCCACCCCCAGCTCCTTAGCTCTGCAAAACCCCCCCATCCCCCTTGCCCCAGATGTGACCCCAGTTCCCTGCCAAGCCTTGGGGACTGTCCAGACACCCACCTCGCCTGCCCTCTCTTCTCTTCTCCCTTCTGCTGCTCTTAAGCCCCATGCCCCCCTCTAGGTCTCTCCGGTGACTCAGGACCTGCTCTCCTTGCCTCCACACTGGGGAGGGGTGGGGCACCCTTTTGTTCCTCCATATTGTCACATGGCACCCGCTGTTTGTCCCCGATCCAGTGGGGGATGGGGGGCTCTGGAGGGGCCCACACCGTTTGATGGGAGGCAGGCTGGGTGATACACGTCTGTGGCAATGGAGCACTTGACTTTTTTCAGCCATGCTGACATCATTTGGCAGGCCTGTGTGTTTGTTTAACCAGGAATCAAGTCTTCATGTTCCCTGCACCCCCTCCCTTCTTGCTCCCTCTTTCACCTTCGTGCCCCTAGCCGGGCATTGTAGGAGCCCTTGCTGGGGGACTGGGAGGCCCTGGACTCTCTGAGAACCCCGGGAGCCACCTAGAAGAGGCGCCTCCCACCGTGCCAGCTTGCCATTTTCCCGCCTCTCCCTCCCATCCCCCACTCCTCTAGGCCAGAAGGACTGGCTGGGGATGAAGTAACCTCCCCTCTGAAGCCCCACCCAGCCTCAACCCCTAGTCTTGGAATTAGGAAGTATGACCGGGGCACCTCCTCACCAGGAGCTGGGGCAGCTTGGGGGGTTGCAGGCTTGCCGCTCTGTCCGTCCCTGTCCTGGGAAAGTCCAGGCCCAGGGAGGAGCCAGAACCTCCCACAGAGCCCTCAGGAGGAAAAGCAGAACCTGGACATCCTGTATCACTGGCTGGGGTGGAAGGTCACAGGGTGTCTGACACCACTCAGGGATGCCACAGAGCAGAATCAGGGTCGTCTCTGGAAAGTCTGGGGCCTTTTCAACAGGAGCACTTGAGTTGGAGTCAAAGGCCTGGCTCAAAGTCTCACCTCTGAGACTCAGTTTCCTCGTCCACAGAATGAGAGATTTGGACCTGCCTGGTCCTCAGGTCCCCTTCTGAACAAAGCTTTCTGAGGCTGATGGGCTGCTGGGCTCTCATTTTTATACATACTGCACACTCAGGATTGGGAAAGCTCCCAGGGCCTTCTTCCCTTCAGCACTCATGTCTAGATGAAGACAAGCAAAGTATGGGGAGAGAGACAGATTTTACATTCCAGAGAAGGGAGGGATCTTTTCTCCTCTGTCAGTGGGAACTCCCCCAACATCTAAGCCCCATCTGTATAAAGCCTGCCCACAAGGGCGGAAACAGTCCCATGTCATCCAAATTCATCTGTGCTCTCGAAAGGATTTCCAGCACCAATGCCCTCTTTCCTGCCTCCCTTTGCCGGAAGCCAACAGTGGTGTGCAGACTGGAGGGGTCCAAAGAAAGGAGTTTCGAGGAAAAAGAGATCCCAGGCGAGGGTGTTCAGGAAAGGCATCCGAGAAAAGGAGGAGGAGGGCAGGCAGAAGGACGAGAGGGAGGAGGAGGAACCTAGCAGGTCTTAAGGCTAGGCAGGGCTGAGTGAGGGCAGAATGAGTCAGGGCATCTCAGGTAAGGTGGAAAGCATGGACGGAGCCCCAGAGGGAAAACTGAGCACGCTTGCTCAGGCGGGGTGAGTGGACAGCCCGGATTCAGAGGGCAGATGCAACTTACAGATCGACTGAGTCCACCAAAACAGGGTCAACTGACGCACGGACAAACACGCCAAAATAAGGAGTCTGGACTAGATCCACTCCTGGACCCGAGGAAGCTGAGAGTTTCTGAGCTGGGGGTGTGGGCTGGGGAATTGGTCAGAAGGCTAATGCAATAGTCCAGGTGTGAGATAAGACCTGAGAGTGACACCGGAAGGAAATAGCAACGGGATTTGATGAGCTGCTGAATGTGGAGGCTGCCAGAGGGAAAGGGCAGGGACAAGCATGCTGGGTAGCGAAAGGTGCCACTGAGGACGTGAGGGAGCCGAGCAGGGGAGCGGGGTGAGTGGGTCCTATAGGATCAGATACTGACCACCCTCTCCCGCGACACACGCACAGCCCTAGAACGCAGAGCCTCTGGTACCGCTGCATGCTGCTTGGCATGGAAACAAGGTCTTCCATTGCCTCCTCTTCCCTCTCCTGGTACAGCCCCCTGGAAAATCCTGGCTATTGCTTTATAAGTGGTCCGTTTGGTGGCCAGGCATAGACTCCCCAAGTCTATGAGTCTTCCTCTGAAGCCAGGCTGGAGCTCAGGGTCCCTCCAGAGGGTCATGATCCCCACTCATTTCTCCCACAGAGCCCACCAGGCAAAGCACTGGGAAGGTCGGACCCTTCCAGACCCAATGAGAGGGTGGGGCGGGAAAGGCGGAGCGAGGTCACCCTGTCTCATGGGAGGTGAAGGGCTGGGAAGCCTCTGAACAGTCTCTCCCAAGAGGAAGGAAGCACCCTCCCATCTTAATCATAGTAATCATCGCCATTACCATTCACTGGGTGCCCTTGGAAGACCAGACTTCACACTCAGGATCTCATTTAGTCCTCCTGGCAAATGCCTGGGACAGTTGTTATTCCCATTTACAAATGAAGAAACCGACTTTTTGAACCCAGGTCGTCCTGGCTCCAAAACCTGTGCTGTTTCCCTTGTACCACTCAGTCTCTCTACTTGTCCCACTGAAATGTCTTACAGGCCTTTACTCTTATTCAATTCAACCCATGTGTTCTTCAAAAAGAACATTTATTGATTTACTCAACAAGCAACTGTTGGGTGCACACTAAGCATCAGGCAAAGGGCTGGGCGGGCCCAGGCGCTGTGGGCAGACTCACCCACAACTGCCCTGCCAGCTGAGTAGCATCTGGGGGGTTCTGCAGGGCACCGTGCTGACAGGTCCTGGTGGAACTCAGGGTCCTGTGACCCAGTGAATGGGACGCACCAGCCTGACCTTCATCTGCCTGGACACAGTCTTATCCACAATAGCAACTTATATTTATATCACTCTTCCATTTTACACAAGCTTTTCTTATCCATTTACTCATCTGATCCTCAAACAACCTTGTGAGGTTATGGTCCCACAGTTTTGCTGCTGAGAAATCTGAGGTTCAGAAAGGAATGCTGCTTCTTCCACTTCACTCGTAAAGCCAGCACTAGAACCCAAGTCTCTGGACTCTTAGTTAATGTATTTCCCTCCTCTCCCCCAGGGTGCTCTTCCACAAAAAGCATCAACCAGCCTGCTCCCCTCTGACAACCTGTCACTCACCCAGCTTCTCCCCTGGGAAGCCTGTGGAGGGGCATCTTGAACCCCCCATGCGGTTTCTCACTTTTAACTCTCTCTCAAACCTTTTGTCAAACTGGTTACAGCCATCCCACACTCTCCCCCGGGGGGACATCATCTCCCTCTAAGCTTATGCCATCTCTTTCCTCCCCCTCCTTCTTCCTCTGAGGCCGTCCAGGCAGGCTTCTCCCAGCGCTGGGGGGCAGGGGACAGGAGGGGGGACCAGCAGTTGGAGGGTGGAGGAGGGAAGATCTCTACCGGGAGCTTCTCTGGGCCTCGGGGGCCTGGCACTTAGCTCTGCCCTGCTCAGCTCCTGGAACGTCAGCAAGGTTGTGCAAAAAGCAAGGAGAGAGACATCAGTATACAGGGTGGAGGAAAGGTTAGACACAGGAAGCCGTGGGAGAGCCAGCCAGCGCAGACCATCTTGATTTCCCCAAACACCACTGTCCCCCTGGGAAAACCTGTTGGTGAAGTCCTAGGCGGCTCCTTTAAGAAGGGTCCTCCCAAGGTCACCAGGGCCATCCCCCTGCCTCCAGGCAGCCTCCTTTCTTTCTTCCAAGCTGACTGACAGGATGGTATGAGCCTTTCCGCCAAGGAAACTGAGGTGGGAGGGCGGGGCAAAGGGGCTTGCGAGGATACCAGGGGCCAGCATGGGTTGCGGGGAGGGTGACAAGGGAAGGAGGGAGAGGCTCAGCCCACTGAATCCCAGCCGTGGCTCCTGCCCTTGCACTCCCGCCTCCTTGTTGCCTGGTGCTCAGCGGGGGTGACAGTGACATCATTGATGTGGAGTGCCAGCCACATGCTGGGTGCCAAGCCAAACAGCCAGGGCAAGCGTATGCATCACCTGTGCCTGGGAAGGAAGGCCACCAGGAGAAGTGAGTCTGGTGGAAAGACTTGAAAGAGGGCAGGGAGGCACCTTGCTGGCTGGGGGCGGGGAAGACAGCATAAAACCCTGCTGAGCTAGGACCAGGGAGAGATGGCCCAGGCCAGCGCTGAGAAGGGATGCCCCTCATCCTCCCTACTCTGTTTCTCCCAAAGCTTGTAAATGCCCCAGACATGAGCCAGCCCAGGCCCCGCTACGTGGTAGACAGAGCCGCATACTGTCTCACCCTCTTTGATGACGAGTTTGAGAAGAAGGACCGGACGTACCCACTGGGAGAGAAACTTTGCAACACTTTCAGGTAACATGGCTGGAAGCCCAGACTCCTCTCCGCTCTGCTCCCCACCAAACCCTCCCTGCACCAGGGCATGGCTCCCATACCGCTGTCCCTCAGACGGTACTCAGGAACCCTGAATTTGAGATCCTACACCTCATCTTTACTGAGACCCTCGAGGAAATGGGGAACAAGGACAAGGACCACTCACAGGCCCAGAGGGGCTGGCAGGAGTCCCGACCCCTGCATGGGGTCTCACCATGCTCTCAGCCCACGCGAGCCCCTCCTGGTTCTCAATGGTGCTGGGAAAGCGTGCGTCACCACAGCAGGTCAGAGCCCTCACTTCTGCTGTGCTTTCTCCTCTCCTTTCCTCATCAAGGAAAATCTGAAGCCTCTCCCACCCCGTGGACCTTGTCCTCTTTCTCTCCTGGATGCTCTTTCCCTTCCCAGGTCCAGACAATGCTCAAAGGTAGCGCCTAAATTCCTGGGCTCCTTTAAAGGATACTTACCAGGATGTGGTCTCACCAGCTTGTTCCACTCTCAGATCCCTGGAACTGTGCTGGTGCGTAGTGAAACCACACCCTTAAGGAGGGGATTCCACGAGGTGATCAATACCTGCACTCCAGGAACCTGAGGCTATGAACTTNATGAAAGGTCCTGGACCAATCAGAAAGTGGAGCTGGGAGCGGTCCAGTCAGGCATCCCTGAACTGGCCGTCAGCCAGCAAGGTGAGGAAAGGGCCACTCAGCCAAGGCAGACGTCTCCGAGTTGGCTGGCACCGAGGAACAGCAGGCCTGGCCTGCATAGGTACGGGTCTGGCCGCGGTCGCAATTTAAAAGGACCGAGACACCCTAGGAATATCGCAATGCGAGCAGCACCCTCCAGAGCCCGACCAATGGAACTTACCTCATATCCTGCCAGACGGTTGGGTGGTCCCGGTGGGGTGGTGGGGTGACCTGGTTAGGCGCAGGCTGGATCTGAGAGGGCCGCAAATCCCGCTCATCGCGGGATGGGCCCTCGCCTCGAGCCCCACGTTGGGTGCCAAATGTTAGGTAAGGATGACCAGGACACCAAAAGAGTGCCTAACAAGCTTTAATGGGGAAGCGCTCCCAGGTCGGGTTCCCGGACCTGAACAAGGCAGGTCGAGGAAGTCCGTGCCCAGACTGTGTTAGAGGCGGCTTATATAAGTGTGTTGCGAGGGATGGTCAAGTTAATGGACAGGGGTTTGGATAGGTNCACCAAAAGAGTGCCTAACAAGCTTTAATGGGGAAGCGCTCCCAGGTCGGGTTCCCGGACCTGAACAAGGCAGGTCGAGGAAGTCCGTGCCCAGACTGTGTTAGAGGCGGCTTATATAAGTGTGTTGCGAGGGATGGTCAAGTTAATGGACAGGGGTTTGGATAGGTCGAAAGGCTGAGTGGTGAGCTGATAGGTCCTTCTACGTGGCTGGGGTGAGGCAGCTTTAGCTGGTGAAGTGTGCTGTCATTGGTCCTCGAGATCTGGGAGGCTCCTTCCATTAGGGATTTCCCCTACTGGCGGGGGAGAGAAGGGGCAGTCCATCATGGCCCCCGGGGTCCAACCTTACAATAGTGAGGTCTTCCTGTTTTTGTGGTTGTGGAAACGAAGGACAGATGATTCTAAGCCTTTAGCAGCCTGTTTTCCACTTGCCAGATCAACTTCTAAAACCTTACATTGTCTGAGGAAGAAGCTGGGAAGAGGAGGGAAAAAGGCAAGAAATTAGGAATGACTTTTTCTCAGGTAAAATCATATTCTCAGTTGATTCTCAGTCTGTCCTTCCTGAAATCCCTTCTTTGGACTTACTTATCATCTCTGACTCTGAAGTATCCTTCCTGACACCTGGACATGCACACTCACCAGGGAACTTCCCTCAGGGCCTGTCGTCTCCACTTAGATCCCATCTCCCCATGACCCAGTGGCCTGGACCTTGTGTGGAGGGCGCCATCCTGGGCAAGGCTTCACACCCACAGGTTTGAGGAGGGGTCTCAGTGCTGTTGGGCAGCAGGGATTGCCTCGGGTCCTTCTGGATGTGCAGTCTGCTCTCTGTCAATCAGGATTAAGAAGCTGTGGGTGGTAGTCAGGTATTAACATGCACAGTACCTAGTAAAATCTGGAAGTAGACCTAAAAAGGGAAATTTGTTCTAAGGTACTTGAAGCTAAGTGAGTGAGTCTCTGACTTCAAAATCTTGATTGGAAATGGGATGGAAAGTTCAGAATCAGGTATCAATGATAGAGAGTGTGCTATTCCATCATCTGTTTGAAACTGTGACATGAATCTAAATCTCTGAGAGCTGGAAATTCACTTTCATTGCCTTCATTCTC
>SJYA01002158.1:0-54028 GCA_006410615.1 Neotragus moschatus | reverse complement strand
CCCCCTTGCCCCAGATGTGACCCCAGTTCCCTGCCAAGCCTTGGGGACTGTCCAGACACCCACCTCGCCTGCCCTCTCTTCTCTTCTCCCTTCTGCTGCTCTTAAGCCCCATGCCCCCCTCTAGGTCTCTCCGGTGACTCAGGACCTGCTCTCCTTGCCTCCACACTGGGGAGGGGTGGGGCACCCTTTTGTTCCTCCATATTGTCACATGGCACCCGCTGTTTGTCCCCGATCCAGTGGGGGATGGGGGGCTCTGGAGGGGCCCACACCGTTTGATGGGAGGCAGGCTGGGTGATACACGTCTGTGGCAATGGAGCACTTGACTTTTTTCAGCCATGCTGACATCATTTGGCAGGCCTGTGTGTTTGTTTAACCAGGAATCAAGTCTTCATGTTCCCTGCACCCCCTCCCTTCTTGCTCCCTCTTTCACCTTCGTGCCCCTAGCCGGGCATTGTAGGAGCCCTTGCTGGGGGACTGGGAGGCCCTGGACTCTCTGAGGACCCCGGGAGCCACCTAGAAGAGGCGCCTCCCACCGTGCCAGCTTGCCATTTTCCCGCCTCTCCCTCCCATCCCCCACTCCTCTAGGCCAGAAGGACTGGCTGGGGATGAAGTAACCTCCCCTCTGAAGCCCCACCCAGCCTCAACCCCTAGTCTTGGAATTAGGAAGTATGACCGGGGCACCTCCTCACCAGGAGCTGGGGCAGCTTGGGGGGTTGCAGGCTTGCCGCTCTGTCCGTCCCTGTCCTGGGAAAGTCCAGGCCCGGGGAGGAGCCAGAACCTCCCACAGGCCCTCAGGAGGAAAAGCAGAACCTGGACATCCTGTATCACTGGCTGGGGTGGAAGGTCACAGGGTGTCCGACACCACTCAGGGATGCCACAGAGCAGAATTAGGGTCGTCTCTGGAAAGTCTGGGGCCTTTTCAACAGGAGCACTTGAGTTGGAGTCAAAGGCCTGGCTCAAAGTCTCACCTCTGAGACTCAGTTTCCTCGTCCACAGAATGAGAGATTTGGACCTGCCTGGTCCTCAGGTCCCCTTCTGAACAAAGCTTTCTGAGGCTGATGGGCTGCTGGGCTCTCATTTTTATACATACTGCACACTCAGGATTGGGAAAGCTCCCAGGGCCTTCTTCCCTTCAGCACTCATGTCTAGATGAAGACAAGCAAAGTATGGGGAGAGAGACAGATTTTACATTCCAGAGAAGGGAGGGATCTTTTCTCCTCTGTCAGTGGGAACTCCCCCAACATCTAAGCCCCATCTGTATAAAGCCTGCCCACAAGGGCGGAAACAGTCCCATGTCATCCAAATTCATCTGTGCTCTCGAAAGGATTTCCAGCACCAATGCCCTCTTTCCTGCCTCCCTTTGCCGGAAGCCAACAGTGGTGTGCAGACTGGAGGGGTCCAAAGAAAGGAGTTTCGAGGAAAAAGAGATCCCAGGCGAGGGTGTTCAGGAAAGGCATCCGAGAAAAGGAGGAGGAGGGCAGGCAGAAGGACGAGAGGGAGGAGGAGGAACCTAGCAGGTCTTAAGGCTAGGCAGGGCTGAGTGAGGGCAGAATGAGTCAGGGCATCTCAGGTAAGGTGGAAAGCATGGACGGAGCCCCAGAGGGAAAACTGAGCACGCTTGCTCAGGCGGGGTGAGTGGACAGCCCGGATTCAGAGGGCAGATGCAACTTACAGATCGACTGAGTCCACCAAAACAGGGTCAACTGACGCACGGACAAACACGCCAAAATAAGGAGTCTGGACTAGATCCACTCCTGGACCCGAGGAAGCTGAGAGTTTCTGAGCTGGGGGTGTGGGCTGGGGAATTGGTCAGAAGGCTAATGCAATAGTCCAGGTGTGAGATAAGACCTGAGAGTGACACCGGAAGGAAATAGCAACGGGATTTGATGAGCTGCTGAATGTGGAGGCTGCCGGAGGGAAAGGGCAGGGACAAGCATGCTGGGTAGCGAAAGGTGCCACTGAGGACGTGAGGGAGCCGAGCAGGGGAGCGGGGTGAGTGGGTCCTATAGGATCAGATACTGACCACCCTCTCCCGCGACACACGCACAGCCCTAGAACGCAGAGCCTCTGGTACCGCTGCATGCTGCTTGGCATGGAAACAAGGTCTTCCATTGCCTCCTCTTCCCTCTCCTGGTACAGCCCCCTGGAAAATCCTGGCTATTGCTTTATAAGTGGTCCGTTTGGTGGCCAGGCATAGACTCCCCAAGTCTATGAGTCTTCCTCTGAAGCCAGGCTGGAGCTCAGGGTCCCTCCAGAGGGTCATGATCCCCACTCATTTCTCCCACAGAGCCCACCAGGCAAAGCACTGGGAAGGTCGGACCCTTCCAGACCCAATGAGAGGGTGGGGCGGGAAAGGCGGAGCGAGGTCACCCTGTCTCATGGGAGGTGAAGGGCTGGGAAGCCTCTGAACAGTCTCTCCCAAGAGGAAGGAAGCACCCTCCCATCTTAATCATAGTAATCATCGCCATTACCATTCACTGGGTGCCCTTGGAAGACCAGACTTCACACTCAGGATCTCATTTAGTCCTCCTGGCAAATGCCTGGGACAGTTGTTATTCCCATTTACAAATGAAGAAACCGACTTTTTGAACCCAGGTCGTCCTGGCTCCAAAACCTGTGCTGTTTCCCTTGTACCACTCAGTCTCTCTACTTGTCCCACTGAAATGTCTTACAGGCCTTTACTCTTATTCAATTCAACCCATGTGTTCTTCAAAAAGAACATTTATTGATTTACTCAACAAGCAACTGTTGGGTGCACACTAAGCATCAGGCAAAGGGCTGGGCGGGCCCAGGCGCTGTGGGCAGACTCACCCACAACTGCCCTGCCAGCTGAGTAGCATCTGGGGGGTTCTGCAGGGCACCGTGCTGACAGGTCCTGGTGGAACTCAGGGTCCTGTGACCCAGTGAATGGGACGCACCAGCCTGACCTTCATCTGCCTGGACACAGTCTTATCCACAATAGCAACTTATATTTATATCACTCTTCCATTTTACACAAGCTTTTCTTATCCATTTACTCATCTGATCCTCAAACAACCTTGTGAGGTTATGGTCCCACAGTTTTGCTGCTGAGAAATCTGAGGTTCAGAAAGGAATGCTGCTTCTTCCACTTCACTCGTAAAGCCAGCACTAGAACCCAAGTCTCTGGACTCTTAGTTAATGTATTTCCCTCCTCTCCCCCAGGGTGCTCTTCCACAAAAAGCATCAACCAGCCTGCTCCCCTCTGACAACCTGTCACTCACCCAGCTTCTCCCCTGGGAAGCCTGTGGAGGGGCATCTTGAACCCCCCATGCGGTTTCTCACTTTTAACTCTCTCTCAAACCTTTTGTCAAACTGGTTACAGCCATCCCACACTCTCCCCCGGGGGGACATCATCTCCCTCTAAGCTTATGCCATCTCTTTCCTCCCCCTCCTTCTTCCTCTGAGGCCGTCCAGGCAGGCTTCTCCCAGCGCTGGGGGGCAGGGGACAGGAGGGGGGACCAGCAGTTGGAGGGTGGAGGAGGGAAGATCTCTACCGGGAGCTTCTCTGGGCCTCGGGGGCCTGGCACTTAGCTCTGCCCTGCTCAGCTCCTGGAACGTCAGCAAGGTTGTGCAAAAAGCAAGGAGAGAGACATCAGTATACAGGGTGGAGGAAAGGTTAGACACAGGAAGCCGTGGGAGAGCCAGCCAGCGCAGACCATCTTGATTTCCCCAAACACCACTGTCCCCCTGGGAAAACCTGTTGGTGAAGTCCTAGGCGGCTCCTTTAAGAAGGGTCCTCCCAAGGTCACCAGGGCCATCCCCCTGCCTCCAGGCAGCCTCCTTTCTTTCTTCCAAGCTGACTGACAGGATGGTATGAGCCTTTCCGCCAAGGAAACTGAGGTGGGAGGGCGGGGCAAAGGGGCTTGCGAGGATACCAGGGGCCAGCATGGGTTGCGGGGAGGGTGACAAGGGAAGGAGGGAGAGGCTCAGCCCACTGAATCCCAGCCGTGGCTCCTGCCCTTGCACTCCCGCCTCCTTGTTGCCTGGTGCTCAGCGGGGGTGACAGTGACATCATTGATGTGGAGTGCCAGCCACATGCTGGGTGCCAAGCCAAACAGCCAGGGCAAGCGTATGCATCACCTGTGCCTGGGAAGGAAGGCCACCAGGAGAAGTGAGTCTGGTGGAAAGACTTGAAAGAGGGCAGGGAGGCACCTTGCTGGCTGGGGGCGGGGAAGACAGCATAAAACCCTGCTGAGCTAGGACCAGGGAGAGATGGCCCAGGCCAGCGCTGAGAAGGGATGCCCCTCATCCTCCCTACTCTGTTTCTCCCAAAGCTTGTAAATGCCCCAGACATGAGCCAGCCCAGGCCCCGCTACGTGGTAGACAGAGCCGCATACTGTCTCACCCTCTTTGATGACGAGTTTGAGAAGAAGGACCGGACGTACCCACTGGGAGAGAAACTTTGCAACACTTTCAGGTAACATGGCTGGAAGCCCAGACTCCTCTCCGCTCTGCTCCCCACCAAACCCTCCCTGCACCAGGGCATGGCTCCCATACCGCTGTCCCTCAGACGGTACTCAGGAACCCTGAATTTGAGATCCTACACCTCATCTTTACTGAGACCCTCGAGGAAATGGGGAACAAGGACAAGGACCACTCACAGGCCCAGAGGGGCTGGCAGGAGTCCCGACCCCTGCATGGGGTCTCACCATGCTCTCAGCCCACGCGAGCCCCTCCTGGTTCTCAATGGTGCTGGGAAAGCGTGCGTCACCACAGCAGGTCAGAGCCCTCACTTCTGCTGTGCTTTCTCCTCTCCTTTCCTCATCAAGGAAAATCTGAAGCCTCTCCCACCCCGTGGACCTTGTCCTCTTTCTCTCCTGGATGCTCTTTCCCTTCCCAGGTCCAGACAATGCTCAAAGGTAGCGCCTAAATTCCTGGGCTCCTTTAAAGGATACTTACCAGGATGTGGTCTCACCAGCTTGTTCCACTCTCAGATCCCTGGAACTGTGCTGGTGCGTAGTGAAACCACACCCTTAAGGAGGGGATTCCACGAGGTGATCAATACCTGCACTCCAGGAACCTGAGGCTATGAACTTAACCTTCCCCCCCTTTGCAGACAGCTGGTAGACCTCCCTCAGGCCTCACTGTGGTCCGTGGTGGAAGTCACTTCCCCACTCCCCTGGGGAAACAGCTGATTCAGTTACCTGAATTGAGGTCACTGGCAATGGCTGAAGTGGAGATGCAGGTGGAACTGGTTCAGGCTGGGGGATCACCCACTTGAGTCTTCACTAAAACACCAGCCCAGCCCTATATCTCCGGGGAGGCTTCGTCTCTGCCTGGTCATATAAAGACCTTGTCAGCATTTGCGCCAAGGAGTTTAAGTCTGTGTTGTTTCTGTACTGGCGGGATGAGGATATCTGCTGTCGTCCTAAAAGAGGTTGATGGAAACCATAAAAAGGTGTAGGGAGCTAACAATTCTCCTGCTCTGGCAGGAGAGCCTTGAACAGTGCCTGGCACACAGAAGGTACTCCAGTAAATTTTTGTTGAATGAATGAATGAATGTCTAGAAAACTAATCCACTTCCCGCTATCCTCTTCCCCCTTGGCTTCTGGAACCTCTCTATAGGTGTTTAGCATCTGTTTCCAGATCTTCTCTCAGACTTCAGAGAAGTCAGATTGCTCTGCTCAACTATGGCAGTCTTGCAAGTAAGGCTGGACACGTACAAGCCCTTGAGTGGGTTGTTTTACTCCCCCAGCCAGCTCTCCACTCATGAGTCCAGTTTTCCCTGCCATCAACAAACCTGAGAGAGTTCCTGGGGGCCTGGTTCTCCCTTAGGACAAGCCTATAGAAATGCTTTAAGCTATTTACTACCAGTCCAACTCCCTGTCCATCATCCTGGGGATGGGAGAGGCACTACCCACTGCAGAGGGGACCGGGGAGTCCACAGGCGATGGTGATGCTGTTCCATGAAATGCTGGCTGGAACAGAAAATCTACCCAGATTTTAAAGGGTACGATGCATTGTCTGTGTTGATTTCAGTTTGGGGTGACATGCAGGGGACCCAGTGTCAGGGAAACTATTGTTGAGCAACAGTAAAGAACAGGAATCGGTGCTGGGCAGGAAAGGAGGCCTGATCACAGCAAGCCAGTGAGTCACCAGATGGGCCCTGAGCATTTGATGTCCCTCAGCTGGGAGAAGAAAAGCGAAGGCCTCCCCACCACTTCCGGCCATCAATCCACCAGCTGTCATCCTTGAGATTGAAGGCCCTTGTTTTTACCGCTTCTGAGTTTCTGATGAAAGGACCTTAAGGTGTTCAGCAAACAGGGGAGGGATCAATGCTCCCCACCCTGTGCTGACCAACAAATAGTTTCCCCATTCTTCCCTCTTTTGATGAATTAACAGGGGAAAGAACTCCAGCATTGGAATCATCACACACAAAGAATGGTGGGTCAGCAGAGGCGTACCCTGCGGGGACAAAGAAGCCTTCCTGTAGGGGGAGGTTCCAAAAAATACAGCAGCCGCCCCCATTCAAACTGAGCTCTGATTCAGGCCCATTCTTTCACTTATGCAGTCACTCATTTTTTCAGCAGATATTCACTAAGCATCCCAGTGTGATACATGAGGTATACAAAGCTGGACAAGAGACCAGACTTCTTTCCATGCTAGTTTTACTGTGTAGTGGGGGAGAGAGATGAAAAGCAAGAAATTACAGCCCGAGGTATTGCTACAGGAGCCCAGGCGAGGGTGACCAGGCCTGTTTTCAGTCAGATCAGAGAATGGCGGTCTGAGCTGGACTTGACACCTCGGAATGCTAGGTATCCCCAAAATGCATGCCTTTAAGAGAAGTCTTGTAGACTTCCCAGGTTAGCAGAAGGCAATCAGGAGACCTCCAAGCAGTGTCCAGAGCAAGGTGATGGCTCTCAAGAGAAAAGTCTCTGCCTTATAGTGTACATGCTCACTGAAGCTTGCGTGAATGCATGAGTGAATGACCAAGAACAGGATATTATAACAATTCCCAACTCTGAATGCAGTGCTCACTGAAAACCTGCCCTCTTCCCCTCCAGATGTTCCTCAGCCAAGATCAAAACCACAGTGTTCAGGCTGCTCCCCATTCTCTCCTGGCTCCCCAAGTACAAGGTCAAAGACTACATCGTCCCCGACATTCTTGGCGGCCTCAGCGGTGGATGCATCCAGGTCCCACAAGGTCAGGGGGTCCCCTAAGCCAGGCCTCTTCCCCTTCCCACTCCGCCTTCTATGACCTGCGTCACCCAGCTGCACCCCAGGGCCTTGACTCTCTGCGTCCTTGCAGGCATGGCATTCGCTCTGCTGGCCAACCTTCCTGCAGTCAACGGTCTCTACTCCTCTTTCTTCCCCCTCCTGACCTACTTCTTCCTGGGGGGTATCCACCAGATGGTGCCAGGTAAGGCCCCTTCCCTCTTAGCAGGCAGATGACCTGGCCGGCGAGGATGGGTGGTGGGTGGCAAAGGGCATTCGGGCGCTTTCCCATCTGCATTCTCCTCCTGCCGGCGCTGCTTGGTCCCAGAGGGCCCGTCACCATGAGTGTCAATCCCAGGTCTCCTGTGACCTTGGAGAAGCTCTATAGCTTCCGTGAGCTCAGTTAGCATGACCCGTTGAGTCTCCCTTCCTGGAATGTGGGGAAGACTTGGCCAGAACAAGAAAGGCCATCAAGGGCTGAACAGATGGGAGAAATGGCCGTCCGACAGCCATCATCCGTCAGGCCACTTCAGGGACATTCAGAGTTTTCTGGTGTAAAGTGAGACAGAGAAAAAAGGCCTAGTCACAAAGCCTGTTTCTGACGCAGGGTCTGCTTATACTTCCAAGCCTGTTTCCTCTCGTGTCCAATAAAGTAATATTAACAGTTGGGGTGAAAGCACCTGGAAGAGTGTAGATCACGGTCAGATACGAGTGGTTACTGTGATGCCGGAGAGGACCCTGGAGGCCTGGAGTGCATGCCTGTGGGGGCTGGGAAGCGTTCCGGGCCCCCTTCTGGTTTCCATGGGTGCCGTCCAAACCTCTGACTTTTGCTGGCTGGGTGGGGCACCACAGGTACTTTTGCCGTTATCAGCATCCTGGTGGGTAACATCTGTCTGCAGCTGGCCCCAGAGTCGAAATTCCGGGTCTTCAACAATGCCACCAATGAAAGCTATGTGGACACGGGGGCCATGGAGGCTGACAGGCTGCACGTGTCGGCAACGCTGGCCTGCCTGACGGCTGTCATCCAGGTGAGGAGCTCAGCTTCCGTCTCTGCCAGGGCCCCCCTTAGTATAGCATCAGCTCACATCGCCCCTTCCACAGAGGCCCAGCCTTGACCTTAAAGCTGATTTAGGCCTCTCCATCCTCCGTCTTCCCCATTTGGAGGCCACAAATGACCTTAAAAAATACAGAGTAGCTCACCTATCCTCAGCAGATGCCTAAGACCAGCATTCACACTTAATAAAACTGTCCTGAGCCAATGACTGTCTAAAGGACTCATGGCCTCTCTCCTTTCCAGTGCCCAGCTCTCGGCCAACAATTTTCCCTTTCTGTAACATTCCTTATCCCCCTCCAGCCACCTCTGCCCCAAGCCACAGCACCTCCTGCATGAGATCAATTGCATTTCCACCACATGCAAAGGACTCTGCTAGATTTTATACAGGCAAATACAGCAGGACCGAATGTAAGAGCAGGAAGGGGCCCAGAAGTTTCATTCATTGATTCATTCAGTTAAGGTTTTTTTTTTGTTGGTTTCACCATGCCAGGAACTGGGCTAGGCTCTGGGGATAAAAGATAAATAAGAAAGAGGCCCAGTTCTCCAGAAGCTCACAGCCCAGCGGAAGAAGTAGCCATATCAACAAATAAATGTGTAGGCGGAAAGATAAACAGCAGAATGGAGCTATACAGGAGCAGCTTTGGGAACATCAAAGAGAAAGTCCAGGAAGGCCTCTCCTTAAAGAGAGGAAGTGACATTTGACCTCAGTCTAAAAGGATGAGTAGAAGTTGACCAGTAACCACAGGAAAGAAATGCAGGACAGTACAGTCAGAGGGAACAGCACCCCAAAGCACTGAGGCCTAACAGAGCATGAACTGACCAGGGAATGGGAAAACAAGGCATCTGGTGTGGCTGGAGGGCAGGCGGCCTTGGGAGAACGAACCAGAGAAGAGCCCANGTAGAAGTTGACCAGTAACCACAGGAAAGAAATGCAGGACAGTACAGTCAGAGGGAACAGCACCCCAAAGCACTGAGGCCTAACAGAGCATGAACTGACCAGGGAATGGGAAAACAAGGCATCTGGTGTGGCTGGAGGGCAGGCGGCCTTGGGAGAACGAACCAGAGAAGAGCCCAGAGAAGCAGGCAGGGCCAGCCAGGGAAGTCTGAGGTCTGTCCCCTAAGCAGCAAATGTGGTTCCTATTCAGCAGTCAGATTGGATCACTCAGACTCTGGAGAAGACGATGGATGGAAAGTAGATTAGAATCAAAGCAGAGACCAGTTGGGAGACTATGAAGAGGCCCATGCAAGAGTGATAAGGACCTAGACCAGGGTGGAGGGCAAGGAGATGGGGGGTAGACTAGAAGAATGCTTTGCCAGGATAATCAGGGCTTGGGATACTGGAAATGAAAGGTGAGGGGGGATGACTTCCAAGTTCTGGGCTGGCCAACTGGGCGGACGGGGGTGTCAATTACTGAGAGGGCAAACACTGGTGAGTACTAGGTTCATTCCACAGAGGAGGAAACTGGAGCCAATGAGGTCAAGTGTCAGAGGCCTGTGCCCCAAGGGACTAACTTTCTCTGTCAGTACAAGGCAGGACAAGGTCACAAGGGACTCGTTTTCCTAGAACTACTACTATCTCAGGGCTGCATGAACTCCAGTCCTGGGTTTGGGTCAGGCAGGTGTGAGAGCGGCTGGCCCGTCGCAGTCTGACCCCACCACCCCTCTGCTCTCAGATGGGCCTGGGCTTCATGCAGTTTGGCTTTGTGGCCATCTACCTCTCTGAGTCCTTCATCCGGGGCTTCATGACGGCCGCTGGCCTGCAGATCCTGATCTCCGTGCTCAAGTATATCTTCGGACTGACCGTCCCCTCCTACGCAGGCCCGGGGTCCATCGTCTTTGTGAGTCTATGAGTGCACCCCTGCGAGAGGGTCTTGAGCAGACACGCGAGCCNAGCAGCATTATGGAGAAGAGCCACACAATGCTAGCTGTTTCATGAACAGTGAGTCTCAACAGCCACGTGTGTGCATGCTAAATCGCTTTAGTCATGTCCAACTCTCTGTGACCCCATGGACTGTAGCCCACCAGGCTCCTCTGTCCATGGGATTCTCCAGGCAAGAATATTGGACTGGGTTGCCATGGCCTCCTCCAGGGGATCTTCCAACCCAGGGATCGAACCCGCGTCTCTTATGTCTTCTGCACTGGCAGGCTGGTTTTGTGCCACTAGCACCACCTGGGAAGCCCCCTGAACTGCCACACTCCCCCCCAAAGTTTCATCTGATGGGTGAAACCTCTCTGATCAGCCCTTTCTGGTTCTTTGCCTTGCTTTAACGCACTGGCTCTTCTATCCACATGGGAAAAAGCTATTGGGATCAACAGGATTCACCAACTACCTACTCTGTGCCAGGACGGTGCTGGGCCCTAGAAGGAGGGGAGAGCTTATACGGCAGAGCTGGAGCAGACAATGGAGAAAAGGCCTCAGAGCACTGGGGGCTGTGGCTCTGGGACCAGGGAGAGTAAGGAGTCCAAATTCTGGACGTGAACGAACGAGGCCCTACCACTTACTAGTGTGGTGACCTCAGACAAGCTGTGTTCTCTACGCCTCAGATTTCTGCGGTTTCAAGGGGAGTGGTGGTAGCTGCCCTGCAGCGTGACACTGGGCATCCAGTTTGGCAGTGGTGATTTGCACAGAGGCCTTGGCACTGCGTGGAGCCCTGCTGCCCACTGTGGGTGCTGAAGGACTCAAGGGGCTCTCCTCACACCCTTGGGCCCTGCCCCCTTTCTGGCTCCTTGACAGTTTCCCCACTCCCGTGTTGCCTGTGGTTTCGCAGTGGAAGGACATGCTCGGCACGGCCTTCTCCCTGGCCATCGTGGGCTATGTCATCAACCTGGCTATGGGCCGGACCTTGGCCAACAAGCACGGCTATGATGTGGATGCTAACCAGGTGGGTCCAGCCGCTCCCAGCAGGGCTGAGCAGGACGGGCCAGGGCCCGAGGGACGTCAGGGGCTCTTTGGCTGCCTTCTACTTGGTTGGGAGTGTATGGCTTTATAGCAGCTGGGTCATTCTCACGTTCAAGAGCCAGCTAGCTTGAATGACTATGTTTGGTCTGTACCGTGTGCCCTGCCCCCACCCGCCAGCTTCCAACCCTGCCCCTGTGCCCATAGGAGATGGTTGCCCTGGGCTGCAGCAACTTCTTCGGCTCCTTCTTTAAGATCCACGTCATTTGCTGTGCTCTCTCTGTCACTCTGGCCGTGGACGGAGCTGGAGGAAAATCTCAGGTAAGCCTTGGATCAGGGCAGGGGGAAAGGGACTGGGCGTGGCAGCATGGCTGCCTCAGAGAAGCCAGGTCAGCTGGTCTCCAGCCTCCCTCTCCCCTCCTCGGTCTCGAATCCTCCAAAGGCATTTATTGGGGGAAAAAAATCAGGAGCAAGAATTTCACACCTACGCCCTGTTTCCATCTCTTTCTCTGGACAGGTGTCAAGCCTGTGTGTGTCCCTGGTGGTGATGATCACCATGCTGGTCCTGGGGTCCTATCTCTACGCTCTCCCCAAGGTAAGAGCACAGCAGAAGAGCAGAAGCCAGCGAGAGACTCCAGGAAGAGCAGGCCTGAGGAGCTGGGTGATGCCTCACAGGCTGCAAAGTATCACCACTGTTACCCTTTGCCCTAGCCACAACCCGCGAAGTAGTTAACGTAGATTTTACCCTCGCCATTTTACAGGTGAGGGAAATCGAGGCTGAGAAGCAGTAACAAGGCTCACAAGCGCAGGGCTGGTCTCAAACTCCAGCCTTCTGACCTCAGGGTCCACACCTGAATCAGTGTTTACAGCAACTGTGGGCCCCTGGCTCAGAGGGCCCTAGACACAGGCTGTCTAGGGATGAAGGAAGAGGAGCGGATGGCAAAATTCAGGCCCAAGGGCCCTCTAGCTCCAGCACCCGCACTTTTCAACCCTAAGGTTGAGTGCAAAGATTTGGGGGCTCTGCCAGTTCTAGAANTGTGGGCCCCTGGCTCAGAGGGCCCTAGACACAGGCTGTCTAGGGATGAAGGAAGAGGAGCGGATGGCAAAATTCAGGCCCAAGGGCCCTCTAGCTCCAGCACCCGCACTTTTCAACCCTAAGGTTGAGTGCAAAGATTTGGGGGCTCTGCCAGTTCTAGAACTGCAACTCCGTCCTGCCAGGCTCCAGCGCCAGGTGTCTGTAGGAAGGGCAGGGAGAAGGGGCCACACCGCAGGTGATGGAGAACAGTGTTCTGCTTCCCCAGTCTGTGCTAGGAGCCCTGATTGCTGTCAACCTCAAGAATTCACTCAAGCAACTCGCCGACCCCTACTACCTGTGGAAGAAGAGCAAGCTGGACTGTGTGAGTAGCGGGCGGCCCTGGGAGCCTGTCATGCCTGGCACCCCAGGCACTGCAGCCCCCCGGGCCTGGCACTTCTGTCAGTGGCTTCCTAATTACCATGTACTCAGTCGCTAAGCTGTATCAGACTCTTTGTGACCTTGTGGATGGTAGCTTAACAGGCTCCTCTGTCCATGGGATTCTCCAGGCAAGAATACCAGAGTGGGTTGCCATTTTCTCCTCCAGGGGATCTTCCCGACTCAGGGATTGAACTGGCATCTCCTGTGTCTCCTGCCTTGGCAGGCAGATTCTTTACCACTGGGCCACCTGGGGAGCCCAGGTGTTAACCGCGTGTTAACAGCTCAGCTTTTGGAGTGAGACAGCTTATGTTCAAATCCTAACTCAACTGTTCCCTGGCTTTGTGACCAATGGCAAGTCCCTTAACCTCTCTGAGTCTCGGCTTCCTCATCTGTGGTCACAGGTATTTTATACTCTCCAACCCCCCACCCCCAGAGATGCTTACGAAATGAGATAAAACAAGCAAGGAACACATTGTCTGAATTGTATCTTGTGTTCAATAAAATTTAGCTATTATTATTTTTATAGTTCCAAAAAGCAAAATGAAGTCATTTTAAAAAAACAAAAAACCTAGCCAGTGGACCAGAATCTTGGGCAGGTTAAGACGTCTGTGGAATTCTATCTCCCCGTCTGTGATGGGGGTGATATTCATGGCTGCACCATACACTGGTTCCGAGAATTAAATGAGATCAGAATTGGAAAGCAGCATGTAACCATGAACACTTAGCAAACATGACTTATTGCTTTGGTAGTCACATTCCCAACACATCTCCCCCTGGGCAGTAGAAATGAGGCTACTGTGTACCGACCACACTGCTTACCCCACTTGAGCTCAGCGTAAGCTGTGAGAGAGGATTTCCTAGCCTCCTTTCAAGGAGAGGACACCAAGCCTCAGAGAGGTTAAGTAACTCATCAAAGGCCGCAGAACTGGTTAGTGGCAGAGGCAGGACTGGAGCCCCAAGTCCTAGCCTCCAAACCTCTGAGCTGTACTGTCTTCTGGGGGAGGAGGCACACTTACATGGTAAGGAAGGAAATCCTTAAAGTCTGAGAAGTGAGTGGTCCATCTGGGGTCCCCCTCGAGTGAAGGACAAGGATGGGGAGAAAAATGAGGCCTCAGTATCCACCCCAAAGGTCTGCTTTGCCGCATCCCAACCATCACCCCACAATAGCAACAGTCCTGGTATTCACTTCGTGCTTCGGGGTCACATCTTACCCTCCCTCCCTCCACCCTGCACCTTCCCTCTCTCCATCCCTCACTTTCCCGGCTTGCACACACAACCCAGCCCCAGGCCATCAGGTCAGGAAGCTGAGAGCCAGTGAAGTGCACACTTTCTATCAGATGGAGGAATGGAACTCACGTTATTGCACCCAGCACTAGGCTGGGCAGGACCCTATCTTCATTAATTCTTCAATCCTTTCATGAAGCTGGTATTACTATTCACATAGCTGTGTGCATGCGCTAACTTGCTTCAGTCGTGTCTGACTCTTTGCAACATGGGCTGTAGCCCACCAGGCTCCTCTGTCCATGGGATTCTCCAGGCAAGAATCCTGGAGTGGGCTGCCATGACCTTCTCCAGGATTCACACAGCTAGTAAGTGAATATTCACAAGTAGGACAATGAAACTTGGAGCCCAGGCGTATCTGTCCCAAGACTCACAGTCTTTGACTGTGCCATGCCAACTCCCAGTGGGCACAGGGGTTGACTGCTAACAGCCAGACAAGACCAGGGAGCCACCCTCAGTCCACTGGAAATGGGCGAGTGTCACCGAAGCTCGCCTACGTGAAATGCTGAAAAACTTCCATGAATAGGGAAGGGTGGTCTGAGGTTGGGCTAGCAGAGAAGGGCCTTGGCTGACCCCAGAAGACTTCCCCAGCGGCGCAGACTCCCCCTAGGCCTACTCTGACGTCTCTCTCCTCACAGTGCGTCTGGGTGGTGAGCTTCCTCTCTGCCTTCTTCCTGAGCCTGCCCTACGGTGTGGCAGTGGGGGTCACCTTCTCCGCCCTGGTCGTGGTCTTCCAGACCCAGTTGTAAGTAATGGCCCCTCCCCCAGGGCATGGCCATCAGGCCCCGGCCGGTCCGCAGGGACTGCCACAGGGGGACTGGCACAGCTCCTGGGCCCTGCTGCCCACAGGGTCTGGCTCTGAAGGGGCTACCAGGCCTGAGGAGGGCCTGGCCCAGCTGGGACTGCTGGCACAGGCCAGACTGTCTGACTCCCATGTCCTGAAAACCCAGGGGAACCCATCACAGTCATAGAGGGCTGGGGGCCCAGAGGAAGCGGGGTCGGGCAGGCAGGTGAGACTCGGTGTCCTTCCAAAAGTATGCCAGACCCCAGATTAGATGGGATCCCCCCCTCAGGGAGCCGTGGGAGGACAGCCAAGTTTCTCCCATAAAACATTAAGTGAAGCAGAGGGCAGGAAGGATCCTGAATGTCAGGGACCTGTCTTTTCCTCTTGAGAACTCAGAACCAAGAAGCGGTGACTTTGGGATCTCTTACGCTTGTGTTCTCCACCTTCCTGCCCACTGAGCCCCNCCTGGCACAGCTCCTGGGCCCTGCTGCCCACAGGGTCTGGCTCTGAAGGGGCTACCAGGCCTGAGGAGGGCCTGGCCCAGCTGGGACTGCTGGCACAGGCCAGACTGTCTGACTCCCATGTCCTGAAAACCCAGGGGAACCCATCACAGTCATAGAGGGCTGGGGGCCCAGAGGAAGCGGGGTCGGGCAGGCAGGTGAGACTCGGTGTCCTTCCAAAAGTATGCCAGACCCCAGATTAGATGGGATCCCCCCCTCAGGGAGCCGTGGGAGGACAGCCAAGTTTCTCCCATAAAACATTAAGTGAAGCAGAGGGCAGGAAGGATCCTGAATGTCAGGGACCTGTCTTTTCCTCTTGAGAACTCAGAACCAAGAAGCGGTGACTTTGGGATCTCTTACGCTTGTGTTCTCCACCTTCCTGCCCACTGAGCCCCTGCCTGGGAGCTATGTCAGGGAGCTGCCCGCCATCTCTCTAATTATAGCCCAGCCACAGGCCACCAGGCATGTGTCTCCAGCGCAGCAAGACAAACAGAAAAAGCCCAGAATCAGGACGGGACCCTCTCCTCCCCTACCTCTGCCCAGCCCCCAGCCCAAGCGTCCCTCCAGGCCTGTCTGCTAATAACATTCTCTTGTGTTTGTCTTTTCCTTCTTCATCCAGTCGTAATGGCTATGCTTTGGCCCAAGTCATGGACACTGACATTTACGTGAATCCCAAGACCTACAATAGGGTGGGTAATCCAAGCTCATGATGGCCCTCTTTCGCCCTACATCACCCCCACATAAAAGCGTTTTGTGAAAAACCGATAAAAGATACTGCTGCTGACTGAGCTGACTCTCCCTGCCACAGGTCCGAGAAATCCAAGGTATAAAGATCGTCACTTACTGCTCTCCTCTCTACTTCGCCAACTCAGAGATCTTCAGGCAAAAAGTCATTGCCAAGGTAAGGCTCAGTCCCCTGGTGACCAGAGGGAGTGGACAGAGTACGCCTGGCAGAGACAAGAAAGGGAGCTGGGAGCCAAGATCTGGTCACCTCCAGAGAGGGCAGAGGTGAACACTGCTCTCGGCGCTCTTCCTCCAGACAGGTGTGGACCCCCAGAAAGTGTTGCTGGCCAAGCAAAAGCACCTCAAGAAGCAGGAGAAGGGGAGAACAATGCCCACGCAACAGAGGAAATCTCTGTTCATGAAAACCAAGGTGAACTAAGGCTAGAAACAGCCCACGCCCTCTCCCTTGCCCTCTCTGACCTTGCCACCTGGTGCCCCAACTCCCAGCACCCTCGGAGGCAAGGACAGCGAGCCTCTGTGGCCACTGCCTGGTGGACGTTGTCTGGTGGGCATCTTCTCCTTGGATGAGGACCCGTCAGCTCCCGGGGTAACCACTTAACTCCCATGGCCCCCTCCTCATTTTCCGGCTAAGATGGGATATGTCCATGGACTTATGAGCAACCCCAGATTGAGAGTTGCGGTGAATTTCCTGGGGTCCCCAGCCAACCTAGAACTAGCAAGGTGGGTGCGGGTGTGGGAATTCTGCAGAGAAAAAGGTAAACATGGGTAAATGCAGAAAGGGTCTCGGTTGTTTCCGAAAGGGCTTCCTCCCAGAGCAGAGTGGGCTGAAGCTTCAGTGCCCCTCTTAGAAGGGTCCTCTAACTTTGCCTGCATTACGGAGACTAAATGCGCAGACCTGCTCAAGGAGGAGGCTTTGGGAGGCGCCAGTCCTCAGGGATTACAGGGGCTTGGATTCCCCACCACGAAGTCCGGTCACTCACCTCCACCTGCACACGCCTTGCCCCAGCTTCAGCCACAGCGAAGTCTGACTGAGCCTGATGATCCTGACTGCGTCCTCCCACTGCCCCCCCGCCCCAGACTGTCTCCCTGCAGGAGCTCCAGCAGGACTTTGAGAACGGCTCCCCGATCGACCCCAACAACAACCAGACGCCTGCTAACGGCGCCAGCGTGTCCTACATCACCTTCAGCCCTGACCACTCCACCGCTGCCCACTGCGAGCCCCCAGCCTCTGCTAAGCCCAGTGACACGCTGGCCAGCGTCCCACCCTTTGTCACCTTCCACACCCTCATCCTTGACATGAGTGGGGTCAGCTTTGTGGATCTGATGGGCATCAAAGCCCTGGCCAAGGTGAGGGAGCCCCAAGGTGGAGGGAGCCCCAGCCCACCCCTACCCTCCCACACTCCCTTTCCCTGGAGCCTTCATTTCAAACGACTGGGTGAGGAAGCTCACCAGGGAGCCTATCATCTCCTGAAATCCCTTTTCCGATGCCACCAGGACAGGATGCTGCCTGCAGAGCAGGCCCAGACAGCACAGAACAATGCGTGTCCAGGCCCCGCTGGTCCACCCCGTCCTAGCACCCCTCTCTAGCATCAGCGGGAACCCGGCCCAGGGTCCTCTGAGTAGAGCTCCTTTTGGCCCAGGTTCATGGTCTACTGCTCCTTCCCACGCTCAGCCAGACACTCTAGCATCAGCCGGGTCTGGCCAACGGAGTGAAGAAGAAGAAATAATATCAGCAGCCCTCACCTTCAGGCCAAACAGACGGCTCACAGGGCCGCTTGAATAAATGCATCCATCTGATAGCTTTTCAGCAGCCACTTCTGATGGCAGAGTCATCTCAGACTGGCCCAGAGAGAGGCAGCACAGTGGAACCGAGGAAGAGAGAGAACACACAGGCTGACGGCTTCGTCAACCGGCGCACAGCCGGCTCCATCCCCAGACAAGGGCTCAGCCACAGCCTGGGTCTACTAGGATCCAGGTGCCTGAGGCATTAGCCATTCCAGGCCATGGTCCTCCCCCGCGGCTTCTGCCTAAGCCTGAAAGGCAGGCACGAGGTGGGCCTGGGATTCTAAGCTATCGAAAGAAAAGATCTGGCCCCATAAGAAGGGGCCACGGGGACACCAAGTGGCTGCCTTGTTGGCAAAGCCCCATGTCTGCCCCACTTTCCAGAGGAGCGGTCAGCCAGCACTCCAGGGAGGAGTGGTGTGCTTTGCTGCTATTTTTATCTTGGGCTGCCAGGGCTCTCCTGGTTGCTTATTTGTTTGGCTTCCCTCTCAAGTGCATTTCATGAATCACTTTGGAGGCCCACTCAGAACATTCCTTTCCTTCTGTCTCCCTATCCAACTCGCTCCCGGCTCCTCCAGCTGAGCTCCACCTATGAGAAGGTCGGGGTGAAGGTCTTCTTGGCGAACATTCATGGTAAGAGAAGGATGTTTCGGGGACTGGAAGGCTGATGAGGGGCCAGGGTGGGACTAGGTGGGTGGGAGGCCGAATAGTGAGGGGGTAGAAACTAAACTCTTGCCTGGAAAATCCCATGGGCAGAGGAGCCTGGTGGGCTGCAGTTCATGGGGTCGCTAGAGTCAGACACGACTGAGCGACTTCACTTTGACTTTTCACTTTCATGCTTTGGAGAAGGAAATGGCAGCCCACTCCAGTGTTCTTGCCTAGAGAATCCCAAGGATGGGGAAGCCTGGTGGGCTGCCGTCTCTGGGGTTGCACAGAGTCGGACATGACTGAAGCGACTTAGCACCAGCAGCAGCAGAAACTAGAACAGCACCTGTTCCCCTAAACTACGGCCTGCTCACAAGAACGCAGGCACCAGTCGGAAGAGACTGCAGCTGGGTTACATAACATCCTATATGCTGTGCCATGCTGAGTCGCTTCAGTCATGTCTGACTCTGTGTGACCCAATGGACTGTAGTTTGCCAGGCTCCTCTGACCATGGGATTCTCTCTAGGCAAGAATACTGGAACGAGTTATCATGGCCTCCTCCAAGGTATCTTCCCAACCCAGGGATCAAACCCACGTCTACTGCACTGGCAAGCAGGTTCTTTACCACTAGGGATTCCAATAAAAGAGTTGGAAGAGGGGATTGTGAAGTTAAGGAGAGGCAACTAGGATTGTGATTTGCCCACCGCTAATTTGCCATGTTTAGCTCAGTTGGTGAAGAATCTGCCTGCAGTGCAGGAGACCCCAGTTCGATTTCTGGGTCAGGCAGATCTCCTGGAGAACGGATAGGCTACCTACTCCAGTATTCTTGGGCTTCCCTTGTGGCTCAGCTGGTAAAGAATCTGCCTGCAGGTTGATTCAGGGTGTCGGTACTTGGTGAGGGAAAGCCAAAATCATGGGCCAGTTTTGGAGGCCCAGTCTAACCCAGCCCAGGGAGGACTGGGTTAGACTCCTGGGTTGGGAAGATCCCTTGGAGAAGGGGAAGACCACCCACTCCAGTATTCTGGCCTGGAGAATTGCAAAGAGTCGGACCTGACTGAGCGACTTTCGCTTTCAATTTGCCACGTCACTTCATCTGCCTGGGGATTGATTGCCACCTACATAACATGAAGAGGTTGACCAGATGAACCGGGGAATCTTCTCCAAATCTAAAAGTCCATAAATAGGCAGAAAGCACAGATATACCATAACTCCACAGACGCACAGGGGAAAGGGAAAGGCACACATTTGCACACCCCACTTGCCTCAGAGGGTCAGCGCCTTCCAGCAGGACCAGCCAGCCTGGGCACCGGCCTGAGCGTGGCACAGACTCTGTGCAAGCTCCGCCCCGGTAGAGTCTGCACTGGCTCTGCTCTGTGTGTGTGTGTGTGTGTGTGTGTGTGTGTGTGTGTGTGTGTGCACCTGCTCTGTGCATGCTCCAGAGCTGGAATCAGAGGCTCCCTGCCCACCCTCACTGGACACGCCTCGGGAAATCATCCCCAGGGCTGGGGCGGAGTAAGGGCTCTGCCACACACAGGGCTCTGCCACACACTGGACTCTGCAGGAAAGGTCTGGGTGAACAGGAGGAAGAATGGACCCTCAAGGGACAAAACTGGCCCATGATTTTGGCTTTCCCTCACCACCAAGTACCGACACCCTGAATCAAGCTATTTCCTTCTGCCTGGGGTTGAAGGTTCAGCATCCTCAAGCTCACGTTGCCCTCTGCTGTCCAGAACTGATACTGCAAGGCCAAGTCCCAGGCCCTGTGACGCAGCAAGGGCACGGCCCCCAGGCCGCTCTCTCTCCATCTCCCCCACCCCCAGCTCCAGGCCACAGTGGCGTCAACTTTTGAAGGTGACCTTTCCCTCCTTGCAGCCCAGGTGTACAATGACATCAGCCATGGAGGCCTCTTTGAAGACGGGTGTCTAGAGCGCAGTCACGTCTTTCCCAGCATACATGATGCGGTCCTCTTTGCTCAGGCACAGGCGAGGGAAGTGGCCCCAGGACACGACTTCCAAGGGGTAAGGTCTCTGGGCCTGGGGAATCCTAGGCCCCAGGGCATTGAAATAACAGACAGACTAATAATAACAGATTATTATAATAATAATAATAAATAGGTGTTGGGTTCTAACACCTATTCTATCAATTAACTTTGCTTAATCTCTGTTTTCTTATGTGTGGAATGGGTGCCTTAAGATAATATTATCTCTCTCACAGGATCTTTCTTTTGTTTTGGTTTTAGGATTAACTGATAATTGTATCTTTTGTGTCACTTGAAAGAGCTTTGTATACAGCAAAATCTTTATTAGTATCAGTTTTGAGATCAGACAAATACCCAAAGCACAGTAGGTTATGCCCAGTATCCTGACATGGCTCAACCATTCTGTTGCTTCCCTTTTTCTTCAAGACGTTTTGGAGAAGGGAGGGGAGTAAGCCTGCCTGTTTTAATTTAACCGAGCTTAGAGATTTCAGGCTGGTAACAGATGAAGAGTGTGGATCAGAGTTTTGTCTCAGTTTCTTGACATTTAATTTACTAGCTCAGTCAGTGGTATGCCAATGAGCTACAAATAACAGTGTCTGCAAATAACACTCCAGAAAGCCAGGGAGGCAGAAAAAGCCCGTCCCATCAGGGTCCCTGCCCAGGCCTCCCCAGACAGCTCCATCTTCCAGGCTGCCCTGACAGCTCATCTTCGGCCCTCGGCCTGCCAAGCCTCTGTGCCCTAGTCCGTGATGCAAACCGCTTCTACCCTCTGGGGATCATAAGAAAGGCTTTTCTGGCCCTAGAGCAACCATTTGCTTTTTGCTTTTTGAGACTGATGAAGCTGGAGCCATCTGTTTTGGGTGCAGAAAGCCTGTCCAGGGAAACACAGGGATGGGCTCCCGCCCACCACACACAGAGGCAAACTGTAAGGGCAGTGGCCTTCCTGGCCTCATGCCCTTTGCCAGCAGAGCACAGAGAGGGAGATTCTGGGGAAACCCTCATCATCATAACTGCACAAATCATGCCCAATTTTTACAGTTTAAATTCTTAAAGATGTATACTATACCAATTGTATATTTACATATTACAGAATACATTCATATCTGTAAATTATACACACACACACACACTGTTTTCAACAGCGTGGTAAGGCCGAGAGCCAGCAAAGTGAGTATGATCATCCTACTTTTACAGAGAAGGGAGATGGGTTCCCCAGGTCGGGCAGCTGGGTAAGCTAGGTAAACATTTGCTGCTTCTGAAGTGCCCACCGAGGGAGCCGACTCTGAGGCACACCTGTCTACAGGGAAGAGGGAAACTGCGGCTGTGCTGAATTTTGAGAGGCAAACGAGAGAGGGGAGGGAAAGGACAAGAGGCCAAGTTACGCGTCAGAACACATGATGCCCTTCCCAACCCCGCCATTTGTGCCAGACGCCATTCAGTCGCTGCAGCTCACTCCGCACTGGTTTCCCCCACCCAGGCGCCCGTGGACCCTGAGCTTTCTCTGTACGAGCCGGAGGAGGACAGCCCCAGCTACTGGGATTTAGAGCAGGTAAGCTGACTAGCGGGGGTCAGAATGGGAAAGAAGGAGACCCTCTCCCACCCAAAGTGTTGGCAGGGCTCTCCCACCAGAAGCCAGAGCAGGCACCTTGAAGGCAATAAGGTTTCTTTCTCACCTTTGAATAGCAAATCTTAATTCTTCTCACTCCCTGAAAGGCATCGTGGGGGATGGGAGAGTCACTGGATCAAGTCCTAGAGAAACAACATCTATTCTTAACTCTCCCATGCACTGGCCACATGATCTTGGGCAAGCCACGTGACACCACCAGGCCCCCCGTGTTTATCATTTTTTTTTTAATTTTTATTTTAATTTTTTTTTCATCTCAGGTGTACATGAGTTCCCAATCTTGAACCACCCCCCCCACCTCCCACTCCACATCAACTCTCTGGATCATCCCCATGCACCAGTCCCAAGCATCCTGTATCCTGAACCGAATATAGACCGACCGTGTTTATCATTTTAAAATAAGGGAAATACAAGGAACACCTGTCCCATCTACCTAACCAGATTAGTGAGGGATGCTTTTGTTCTTTTGTTAACTCAACCGGTATTGATGGTGTGCCTACTATCTGCCTGACACTGACCCAGGGCGGGCACACATCCAATCAGATGAATTCCAGGGGTACAAATACTACTGCAGGTAGGCAGCCCTTCCGAGCCGTGCAGATGTGGCGTGTACTTCATATAGAACTCTATGGTGCCGACATGAAAAGTAGCCCCACCCCAACGCCCTGAATCAAAGAAACCAAAGCTTTAGAGAAATCCAGCTCTGGGTCTATTAGAAAGAACAGCTCACTCTGTGCCTCTTCCCTTTCTTTTTGGGCATGAGTTCTGATGGTCCTCTGAGCCCATCGCTGGGAGTGCTGGTGGCATGCAGCAGGCATCAGGAAATAGAGCCAGGCTGCAAAGACTTGGCACACTGATTTCTGGGCCCCCACAGAATCTCCAACACATTCCAAACACCTGGCTAGGACAAAATAGCTTGTCGGAACAAGAAACAACTTTAGAGCTTGTCTGATCTCAATCCTTACCTGACTTAATGAAGAAAGGAGAGCAAAAAAAAGGAGGGAGGGACCTGTGACGGTCACACAGCACAGCAGGGGTGATTCAAAACTAGATTTCAAGCTTCTTCTCCCGTCACCGCTATACCAGTTCACCTCTTGGGCTGACCCTGCCCCTCCACTGTTCACACACACACGTGCACACACTCACCCTCACCTCCTCATAAAGCCTCTTACTGGCCAGGGTGTCGTAGGGTCACCTGGCAGTTGTGACTACTCAGATCTAATCTCTCTCCCCCATCCCCCTTCCTGTGGCTGCTGCAGGAGATGTTCGGAAGCATGTTTCACGCAGAGACCCTGACTGCCCTGTGAGGGCCCAGGCCGCCTCCAGAGCACCTCGGACGCCCGTGAAGGATGAGCCTGGGACCACAGGGAGTGGAGGGTCGAGGAGAACACCTCCACCGGAACCCCGGTGCCTCTCCGTCCTCCTCATCTCTCACACTTACGTCCCCCCGGCACCTCTAGAGCTAGCCGATCTCAGCAGCAGGAAGAGACACCTCTCCATCCTCCTACTGACCTGCGGGGCCCCCACCCGCAATGAGCACGCCTCCTGCTGGCTGCTCTGCACCCTGCCCACACCCTGCCTGTGGCCGATGAGGGGACCCTTGACTGCCAGGCTTCAAGACTGACTCAGGAACGGAGAGAAAGCTCATGCTGACGTAGCATGCAAGCTCCGAGAGTGCCCTGAGACCCGCACACCTCGGCGTCAGGCGGTGTCACGCTGTCAGAGGACACAGGGACAAACCGGCCCACGACTCTGAGGCTCATCCCCTCCTGCTGCCCCAAGTCCGTCCCCGGCAGCTCTGTACCCCTTGGGCCCACGGGCTCCAACCACCCAGGAATCTCCGTCTTGGCGACTATGCCCACTTCCTCCTCCTCTCAAGGCTGCTGAAACCCCCACTGCTATTTGGCACATCAGACTCTAGCCTGGGGAGTGGCCACCAGAACTACCTTCCCAGGGGCAGCCTCCTGAAACGTTATCACTCCCCCTGCCCTCGAGGGCTGCTCCCCTCTACTTGAGACCAGGTAGAAACCCAAGAGGAACAGGGGATAGCTGGCAGAATGCTCTGGCAGCCTAGCAACAGATACCAGTTATTCCGCACAAAAGCTTTGGGCAGTCCCTGTCCTAGAGACGTGGAGGTGAAGGGATGCTCCGTCAGTCCAGGGCCAGCTGGTGGGGCCCGAGCCCTGACAGCCCCCCTGACCTTGGAAACACCTCCCCCACTGGAGAAGTCTGCCTTGTCCTCTTCTCTGGCAAAGAGCCAGTGGTTTTAACTCTCCCTTATCAACTCGGGCCTGAGTGGTTCGGTCAGGTGAGGGAAGATGCCTCCAAGGGTGCCCAGCGTGGAGAAGAGCTGATGCAGACTGAGTCTTCCTCCACAGGGATCCCGTAACAAATTCAGGATCTGAGGCCATCTCCTTCTAGGAAAGATGAGAAGAGGGGTTAAGTTCTCCACATTTACAGAAACACATAGAAGACACCCACTATTGACTTGAAAAGAAATAGGCTCCGTGTGCAGGTGTTCAGGGAAACTTTCCACGGAAGTGCACAGAAAACACTCTGGCCTCTCCTCACTGCGTCTCCCGAGCTCCTTCGGTGAGTGATCCCTGCCCAAAGGGTTGGGCTGGCCCAGCCTGGAAAAACGCTGGAGTTCCTACTCTCAGCCTGACCTGCATTGTGTGTCTGTTTAGCGTGAGCTGGTCAGCTAGCAAGTCTTCACAGAGTTAAAGGGGGGCGGAGGTGCTGGTGAAGAGCCAACAGATTCTTGGCCTACAAGCATTGCTCCTCTGTGAATTCATTATGCCATCTGGCTGCCAGTGGAACTCAAAACTTGGAAGGCAGAGGACCGTGTTATCTGGGATTCACCGTGCCCAGCACCCGAAGTGCCAAATTTCGGGAGGACAAGAACTGTAGCCAATGAAAACGCAACCTCCCCTGCTCCACCTCCTGCAAAGTCCAGCTCAGGCCCAAGAGGTGGGGGAAAGATCACAGACTCTCAGGATATCCCAAGTCACAAGCGCTTTGGGAACCAAGTGTCTAGAACCCTTGAGGACTTGCTGAAGTGACCACAAACCCCCAGGCCAGCCCCAGACCTAAAGGGGATTGCTGGCGCACAGGGGCCTCGAGTTGGGGCTCAGGGAGGGGTCCCGCACCACGTCCAAGAGTGTAAGTACTACCAGAGTCCACGGCGGAGGTAAGGTGGGAAACACCCGGGGTGGAGAGAGACAACCGGAAGGGAGCTTACTGCTGGAATGCCTTAGCGAGAACCAAGCTCACACAGACCACTTACCGAACGTGACTGAGGCAGGGAAGGCGGGAAGGTAGAGAAAGCATCCACGATCTCAAAACTTCTGAATGTTCTTAGTGATCCCGACGTGGCTCCTGGGAACCAGGACTCTTGAGATATTTGTGTAATTTATTTAATTTAAACGCCGTTCTCCTTTTGTTCATTTTGCTAATAAAGTGGTTTTGAAACGTGAACGAATGCATGTGTTCAGGAGGTTTTACAGAGAGACAAAGAAGTCACTTGCAGGAAGAGGTGGCCTTGCTTTGCCCAGTCCCTGGGGGGAAAGAAACAGAAAGCTAAGACTTCTCCTTGAGTCTCCCAGTTCCTCTCTGGGGTCTGGTTTTCCACTCCTGGGAATGAATAAACTCCCGTGATATAGCTGAAGAACAGAAATAGGGTGAAACACCTGGTCCAAGGGATCCTCCAACTCAAGACCAGTTCCCAGAGCCAAATTTGTGATTTCTGTGGCTACAGGGAAGTCGAACTTCCACTGTTTTCACGTGCTAATACTTCCGCACTCATGAGATGTCTCCCGAACGGACCAATCCTATCAATACTTAGCAAAGCTTTCAGAATCCCCAGTTCAGGGGAGCACACAGCCTAATCTCACATTTCCTTCCCCTGTTTCTGAGACAACGCAGGGACCAAAAGGCCAAAGGACTCGCGTGTCCAACAAGCTTGAATAATCCGGAATTTTGTTCGCTAACTGTAGGAAACAAGAGGAATCACAGAAAAAGAGCAAAGACTCCTTCTGTCTGAAGGAGGCAGAAATAGGATGAAGTGGCAAGAGATGGAGGACTAGAGATAAGACAAAGCCAAGAAGGAAGGAAGATCAGCAGGATAGACGCATGGAAACAAAGACACCAAGAGTGCTAGAAAAGGGAGAAACAGGTGAGGGAGGAAGCAGATAGGTCGCAGAGGCAGAGAAGCCACTGAGTTCCAAAACAACGTATCCAAAATTAACCTTGCCTCACCGTNGAGGACTAGAGATAAGACAAAGCCAAGAAGGAAGGAAGATCAGCAGGATAGACGCATGGAAACAAAGACACCAAGAGTGCTAGAAAAGGGAGAAACAGGTGAGGGAGGAAGCAGATAGGTCGCAGAGGCAGAGAAGCCACTGAGTTCCAAAACAACGTATCCAAAATTAACCTTGCCTCACCGTGCTACTTAAATGCCCTTCAAGATCTGAGTAAGCTGACAACGGGCATCTTTCCCTTTTTTTTTTTTTTTTTAAATTTTTTTAAAATTTAAATTTATTTATTTTAATTGGAGGCTAATTACTTTACCATATTGTATGGGTTTTGCCATACATCAACATGAATCCGCCACAGGTGTTTCCCACCATGAACCACCCCCCCACACACCTCCCTTCCTCCCTTTTGAATTTTATATGTATTTTTAATGATCTTAGCCTGACCACGAACAGTAGAACATGAGACAAAAGCTCCCACACAGGTATTTGAGAAGTTACCCCAGGGAGCAGGAGTGAAAGGCAGAAGGAGTGAAACAGGCAGGGAGGGAAAACCAGCAAAAGAATGAGTTACTGTGGGAGCCCCTACAGAGGGCAACTGGGGCCCCAACCTCCTGGAGGCTGTGCAGTGCACCTCCAAACTGACCTGGAGAAACGTTTAACCATCTTTCCCAGCTTCTTTTGGTCGAGGGTGACCTATATGGGTTGCAAGGACGTAAGCACAAAGTAGTTCCCAAGGGTCCCTTTGCTATGGCATCAGGGAAGCCCCCCAGGGCAGGAAGGAAGAGATGTGTTTGGCTCCAGGAAAGGCCATCAGGTAAGACTGCTCAGAACTACTACCTCTCAAGAGGGTTCAGAGGAGAGTTTTGAGTAGCATATAAGCAGCATCTAAATCAGATGCATTTCTTTAACCTATCTTTAAAACCCATTTTTACCATTAGTTGTAAAACTACAACATGGCTTTAGCAGTCTTTAGGGAAGAAGTGTCAAAACTTTTGTGTTAGCTAGACTTATTGTGGTTATTATTTCACAATATAAACAAATATCAAATCATTATATTGTATACCTTAAACTAATAAATTATTATATGTCAATTATATCTCAATTTTTAAATTCTATAAGATGATCTCCCCATTCTACCATGGAATGGAGTGTTCTAAGACTATGCATTCCTAAACATGGTCTCTAATACAATTCGTTATTAAGAGGTACCAGGGCCCCTCAGAGCAATGACTGGTTACAGGGCCAGGGCAGGGTAGGGACGAAATGAATCTGAAATAACTTTTTATGCCAGGAGGCAAGAAATTGTTCCCCCAAAATGATGGCGGCATATCACAAGGTCACAGGAATCAGATTCAAGCACCTTCTACTAACCAAATGTAGGGTAATTGGGGCACCAAAATAAACACAATGATGGATTTTAAACCACTAAAAGCAATAATTATGACTATACCAATACTAGATAGATCTCAGGTGCTCTGGCCAGTGATTCAGTCATGTCCAACTCTTTGTGATCCAGTGGACTGTAGCCTGCCAGGCTCCTTTGTTTAAGGGATTTTCCAGGAAAGAATCCTGGAGTGGGTTGCCATTTCCTCTAGACAGGTAGATAGAAGATAATTACGGAGGATTTGCAGTACTTTTTTAACATTTGGAAAGGTTAGTCCCCACCTACAACATTTTTATGATACAGTTTTCTTAATTAAAGATGTAATATTCTTTCCTATTTAGATCTCCTTTTGATAATTTAAATAGTGTTTTCTCATATAGATCTTACACATTTCTCAAGTTTATTCCTAGTTATTGTTTTTTTTTTTACCTTTTTGTTATATAATGTAATCTTGTATTTTCTAACTGGTTGATGTTTGCTATTGACTTCTGTATATTAACTTCATACCCAGAGTACCTGCTGAATTCTTACAATATTAATAGTTCTGTGATAGTTTGGCTATTGAATATTTCAAGTTTGTCAGCGATACAGACTATGTCTACAAATAATTATAATTTTATCTCCTTTTCAAATTTTTATACCTCTAATGTCTTTCTCTTATTTATTTGTCTTGACTAATTCCTGAAAAAATGATATTAAATAATGCTGGTGAAAGCAGACATCCTTCTCTTATTCTCTGACTTTAGTGCTAAAGTTTCTACTTTTTATCATTAAACATAATTCTGACTTTAGTATTGGAAATATACTTTATAATTTTTTTCACATTTTTATCACAAAAGGATCGAGAAAAATCAATGTCTTTCATGACAGTGTGAGACACTACATTGACCAGCTCCCCAGTGAAACTGGTAACATTTTTTTTTTTAATTTAAGCCTCTATAAATGATCCTAAAAGGGAAAACAGCAAATTAAGAAATATCTATTCAAGAAATAGCTATTAAAAGAATATAGATATAAGATATTATAAAAAACACAGAGGTAAATTTTCATGACCTAGGATTTGGCAAAATATTCTTAGATATGACACCAAATGCATAATAAAAGAACAATAAAAGAAAAAAATAGGTACCTTGAATTCATCACAATTTAAAACTTCTGTGCTTCAAAAGACACCATCAAGCAAGTAAAAAGACAACTCACAGAACGGGATACAATATTTGCAAATCATACATCTGATAGCAGCGACTTGTATCTAGAACATTAAAAAACACTTATAACTCAAAATATTCTAATAGACATTTCTCCAGGGAAGATTTACAAATGGCCAATAAGCACATGTCAACATCATCAACATCATTTGTCACCTGGGAAATGCAAATCAAACCCACAATGAATTATCCACATATATACATTCTTAATACTCTTCTCCATTATGATTTATCACAGGATATTGACTATAATTCCCTGTGCTATACATTAGGATCTTCTTGTTTACGCATGTATAACTGAGTCACTTCACTGTACAGCAGAGATTGGCTCAACATTGTAAATCAACTATTCGTTAATATACACGAAGGTTTATACTAACATTATTCATAATAGTCAAATAGTGAAAAACCAGATGTCCACCAATATATGAAAAGATGAATAAATGAAATGTGATATATAATGTAATATTATTTGGACAGAAAAAGGAATGAAGCACTAATACAGGCTATAATGCAGGTGAACCTTGAAAAATATGTTGAATGAGAGAAACCAGACATGAAAGATCAGATATTATATTGTTCCATTTACATGAAATGTCCAGAGTAGGCATGTATATAGAGACAGAAAGTAGATTAGTGATTGCTTAGGTCTAGGAAGGAAGGTGAATGGAATTAGGGAATGATGGTTAAAAGGTACAAGGTTTCTTTAGGGGGTTTGACTGTGGTAATGGTTGCACAACTCTGTGAACATATTGAATTGTACACTTAAAAAAAAAAAGAAATTTGATATCTAGACACCTTGTAATGAAACTTAAGAACACTAAAAACAAAGAGAAGTCCTTAAAAGGAGCCAGAGAGAAAACAGTTCACTACAAAACTTCAATAATTACATTATCAGCCAGCTTCTCAACAGAAAGAAATGGAAGCCAGAAAACAGTAAATTAATGTCTTCAAAGTGCTAAAATAACCATCAACTTAAAATTGTATACTAAAAAAAATTATCTTACAAGAATGAGTATAAAATAAAGATATTTTCAAACAAACAATAATTGAGAGTTGACTGTCACGACTTTCAACAAAGTAGCTTCAAAAGGATGAATATTGGGAAGAATAAAAATTATTCCAGAAGTAAGGTTTGAGATTCAAGAAGAAAGATTAAACAAGAAAACTGGTAAACATATTGGTAAATATAAAGAAATGTCTATATAATGATAATAGCAATAACTATGTTATTTTTAAAAATAAATTTAAAAATTAAAATAACAAGCTACAAGAATATACAAAGAGAAGGCAACCAGAGTTAAAGTGTTCAAATGTCTTCTTATTTTTCAGAGGAAAAGAGTTACAGTATTAAATTCAAATTTATTAAGTATGAATATAAAATTTCAATAGTAAATCATAAGATAGCAAAGAATATAATTTCCAAACCAGTGAGGCAGAGGAGAATAGGATAATAAAAAAACCCACGTGATGAAAATTTAATAAGCTGTTTAAAAAGCCAGTACATGGGGGGAAAGAAGCATAGAAAATGTAGTGCTAATAAAAAGAAGACAGAAATAAGGCCAAATACACAAATCACAAAAAATATAACTAATCTCACTAGTAAAAGAAATTGTCTGATTAGATTAAAATTAAATTCAGAGACCCTGTAAAACATAGGGATGCAAAAATGGAAGAAAACATATACAAGACAAATATTAACCATAAAAATGAGGTAGCTATATGAATTGCAAAAAATTGGCTTTAAGACAAGGAGATCATGAAGCATAAAGAAGACTACTATGTCATGATAAAATTTTCAACAATTCTAAATTTGAATGTACCCAATAAAAGTCTTAAATAGAGCAAAATTGGTATTTTAAACACTGGAAAAAATGGCAAATCCAGCAACATAATGGAAGATTTCAATATACTGTTGGTAACTCAAACAGATTTTTTCAGAGTTAGGTATGAAAGAGTTAAGCAATGAAATAAACAATCTTGATTTAGTGACTATACATAGAATTCTGCACACAACTAAAATGTATACTTCTTAAGTACATATGAAATATGTACAAAAATTGTTCATATACTAGGCCTTACAGCAATTCTCAACAAATTTCAAACACAGGTATCATTCCACATTTTGTGACACTGCACCGTAGTTAAAAATCAGTTACAAAAAGGGAATAAAAAGGTATGCATTTTTTAAAAATTTAAAAACACTTCTGAAAAACTCATAGTCAAAGAAGAAATTATATGGAAACTTTATAACACTTAGACCTAAATAATAATGAAAATGCTACATATAAAAACACATGGTACACAGGGAAGACTGCATTAAAGTAAATTTATAGCTCTAAATGCTTTTATCAAAAAAGAAAAAAGACAAAAATTAATGAACCAAGTAGTCAACTATGGCAGCTGGAAAACAAACAAATGTAAAGCAAACAAAAGAAAGGAGACAGTAAGAACTGCTAACATCCATTCAACGATTACTATATGCCACATGCTCTTCTAAGTCCTTCATGTACAGAAACTAATTTAATCTCCCCAACAACTCTAAGAGGTACATACTGTTAGTATCTCCATTTTACAGATGAGGAAACTGAGGCTCAGAAAAGTTAAGTGCATTTCCCAAGATCATTCAGCACAACTCAATGAATGTGGAAGGCCTAGGAATTTAGCTCAGACAATCTGGCTCCAGAGCTTAAACTCTTAGCTAATATAAAGGTGAAAACTTAAATGAAATGAATAAATTGCTAGTAAATATAATGTACCAAAAATGGAATCAAAAAAAAACAGTAGAAACCTGCAAAGTCCTGTAACTATTAAGTGAAATCATCCGTTTAAAATCTTCCCACAAAGAAAACATCAGGTCCAAATTATTCTATTTTTTAGAATTATAAGAAAAATATCTTAGATATTTGATCCTACTTTATATACACTCTTCTAGAAAATGCAAAAAACAAATAAAACAAGTGGAAGGAAAGTCAAGTTCAGATTTCCCTTTCTTTCCCCTTCCCTCCCCTTCTTCTTCTCTTCCTTCTTCTCTCTCCGCCACCTCCCCCCACAACCAACTCTCTCTTTCTCTCTCTCTCTCTCTCCCTCCTTCCCTCTCCATAAAAGCAGATCCTCATGGTCCAGCATGCCTGCTAGAGCCGCCAGCCATCACACGTGAAACTGGAGAAAGTGATTTAAGCAGAGTATCTACTTATCCTTCATTCTCCAGATTTAGTCATATGGCAAACCTAGCTACAAGGGTGGGTCTGGGAAATTTGGTTTTTTATCTGGGTGTCAATGTGTTGAGTTCTTCAGGGTTCGTATTACTTAGAAGGAGAAACAAATACAGGGGCAGCTAGAAATCACTACAATATCCTCTAACTAGATTTCTACTATACTGCTGCTGCTGCTAAGTCGCTTCAGTCGTGTCCGACTCTGTGCGACCCCATAGACAGCCGCCCACCAGGCTCCCTCGTCCCTGGGATTCTCCAGGCAAGAACACTGGAGTGGGTTGCTATTTCCTTCTCCAATGCAGGAAAGTGAAAAGTGAAAGTGAAGCCACTCAGTCATGTCCGCGATCCCATGGCCTGCAGCCTATCAGGCTCCTCCATCCATGGGATTTTCCAGGGAAGAGTCCTGGAGTGGGGTGCCATTGCCTTCTCCGTTCTACTATACACTTGATACCAAATCCAAAAAAGAAAAATTACAGACCAATCACACTTAAAGACAGAATTGCAAAAACTCTAAAAGAAGACCCAGCAATGGGTTCATCCAAGTTGAGTTTATCCTAGGAATGTCAGGGTGGTTTACATTTTTTCAACTTATTTATATAATTCATTACATCAACAGGCTAAAGGGGAAACATGCTCCTCCAGATGTCGAGACATATTTTAAAGTTATAGTAATTAAGACAGCCATATTAACATAGGAATAAACAAAGCCAATGGAACAGTATAGAAAGCCCAGTAATGGGCTCATTCAACTGAAAACTTAGTAAATAGGAAAGTTGCCCTTGTAGATCACTGAGGAAAGGATAGACTGTTTAATGAATGGTCTTGGGAAAACTGCTCTCTAGTTGGAGAAAAATAAAATTGGACCTGACCTCAAACCATTTTAGAAAAGCAATTCCAGATGGATTAAGATCTTTGATGTAAAAGGCAAAAGTTTAAAAAGATAGCATATGAAAATATATTTATAACCTTAAATAGGAAATGACATTAAACAAGAAAACAAACGATTGATAAATTCACCTACATTAAAATTAGACTTCAGTTCATCAAAAGAACATAAAGTGAAAATACAAGACATAAATGGACATAAATATTTGCAACATAAATATAACCAACAGAATATTACTATCCACAATATTTAGATACTCTGAAAAGTCAACAAGAAGGAAAACAACTCAAAACAAAAATGGTCAAAAGAAGTAAATGGCCATTTTGTTGGGAAAACACAAATAGCAAATAAACATATGAACAGATACTTAAACTCCTTAATAAACTGGGAAGTACAAATGAACACCACAATGAGATATCATTTTCCAGCCACAAAACAAGCCAAATTATTCATGTGAAGTGTCTAGTGCTGGCGAGAAAGTGAAGCAACAGGAACTTACATGCTATGCGCAGCCCAGTGATGGGANGAGGCCTTGGTACCACCACTTAGATAATAAGCCTTTCTCTTCTCCCACTGTCCTTCTGTCCCCCAGGCAATCCTGCAGGCCTTGGAGCTTCTGCTGATCGGAAACTACATCCCCCGAAGATCTTTCTTCATTGCCCTGGGCCATGATGAGGAGGTAGAATGCCTTCATCCTAAGCCTATCTCTGGGTCCCCTCCTGGGGGAGGGAGTATGCTTCACTGTGGTCCGGTTTGCTCCCTGGTGGCACAGTTTGCCAGCTTCTCTGTGAAGATGTCTTCTTGGCTGGAAAATCCCATGGGCAGAGGAGCCTGGTGGGTCACAGTCCAGGGAGTTGCAAAGAGCTGGACACAACTGAGTGCACACACACTGTGTGTATGTCACCAGAAATATCTAAGGACTTTGACCAAAATGTAGATGCCTGGGCTCTGTGCCACAGATCCGATGTTTTTTAATTTCTTTTTAAGAGCGGTTTTAGGTTCACGGCAAAAATTAGAAGATACAGAAATTTCCTTTCTTCTCTAACCCACACAGATGCACAGCCTTAGCCAATATCAACGTCCCCCACCAGAGTCATACATTTGAGACAACTGATGAACCTACCCGGACACATCATAGTCACCCAAAGCTATTGTTTACAGTAGGGTTCACTTTAGCTGTTGTACATTATAATGGTGTGTCGTTATGGTATCATGCAGAGTATTTTCACTGCCTAAAGAAAGCTCTGTGTTCTGCCCATTCACCCTTCTCTCCTTCCCCAAACCCTGGCAACCGCTGATCTTTTGACTATCTCCATAATTTTGTCTTGTCTAGAATGTTATATAGTTGGAACTATACAGAAGGTAGCCTTTCGGATTGGCTTCTTGCGCTCACTGTTACGCACAGATCTGAATGTTTAACAAACTCCCTGGTAACATCTGCAGCAGGCACATAGTCTTATCAACTATTGAGAAACACCAGTGTAACGGGAAGAGATATAACAGACAGATCAATGAATGTGTTTTATTTCTAATGATGCCACTTACTTTGACCCTGGGCAAATCACTTCACACTGTGGGTCCTGGTTTCTTAGTTTGGGAAATGAGGGGGTTGGGCCCTTCCGGCTCTGACATTCCAGATTCTTTGAGGCAGGGTTGTTGAGGGCCCTGTCCCTCATGAAGGAGCCTGGATGGGGAGGCTCTGGAGCACCCAGCTATGCTGAATGGGTCTCTCTGAGCTATCTCTGGATATCTGACTGAGGAGAACTGTGGCTCTGGGTTTAATATCTGCAGGTATCAGGGATAAACGGGGCTCAGAAGATCTCAGCCCTGCTACAGGCAAGGGGCGTCCAGCTAGCCTTTGTGGTGGATGAGGGGAGCTTCATCTTGGATGGTTTCCTTCCCAACCTCAAGAAGCCCTTTGCCATGTGAGTATAGCACCCCAGCCCCACCTCAGCAGAGGTTCTCACATGGGAGCTGACCTCAGTCTGGTTATCGATAAGCCTACTCCTCTTGCTTTAATCAACCTGCTCCAGGATTCTTGCCTGGAAAANGGAGCTTCATCTTGGATGGTTTCCTTCCCAACCTCAAGAAGCCCTTTGCCATGTGAGTATAGCACCCCAGCCCCACCTCAGCAGAGGTTCTCACATGGGAGCTGACCTCAGTCTGGTTATCGATAAGCCTACTCCTCTTGCTTTAATCAACCTGCTCCAGGATTCTTGCCTGGAAAATCCTATAGACAGAGGAGCCTAGTGAGCTGCAGTCCATGTGGTCACAAAGCATCGGACACGACTGAGTCATATACACAGGCGCGCACTTGCTTTCATCACCCCGAGCTTTGACCAAGTCTGAGCTCTCCTTTCCCTATCTCTTCTAAAGTGAAAATCTTTAAGCAGCATGAAGCAGACCTCTTGGCTTACCAGACGCCTGCACAGATGGGCCTGGGGGTCATTCAGGGTGGGAGGACCTCAGGAGGGCCTTCTCTGATCCTCTCTTACAGGGTTTCAGTTTCCGAGAAGGGTGCGATTAACCTCATGCTGCAAGTCAATATGACTCCAGGCCACTCTTCAGCTCCTCCAAAGGAAACAAGCATAGGCATTCTCGCAGCCGCGGTCAGCCGGTAAGCAATTCCTGGCCTTGCTACCCCAACCAGACTCCGGCGAGAAGACCTGGCACTTCCCCACTTTGAGCTGAGGAGGCTCAGCTTCCTGTCCTGATAGTGGGCTGAGGAGCCATGATGGAGGTTACAGGGAGGACAGAGCTAGCAGTACACTGGCAAGGGTTATAGGTCAGAAAAGGACCTATCCATATGGCAAGCAAGGGCCAGCAGATAAAAGCTAGGTTAGGTAGCTGGAATAGTCCAAAGCCCAGGCCTGAAATTATAGATCACAAGCTGGGAAAGAACCGTCTAAATTCTCCCCTTGCCCCAGCAAGGTGACTTCAAGATAAGCAAAGGCTGTGTCTGTGGATGAGGACAGCAGGGTTTGTAACAGAAGAGCTTATCTCTGGCTGGTTTTCTTGCAGAGTAGGAAGAAAAGGTATATTCTTTCAGCTAAATATTTAACTATCTACCATGTTCAAGACTGTGTCTAGTAATGGGCACGCAGTGGTGGAAGAAACGGACAGTCTGTTTCCTCCAGGAACTCAACAGCTAGTGGGAGAGGCTGACAGCTTTGCTACAGTGTGGTAGGTGCGATGAGATGGGAGTGCCCTCTCTCGGACTTGGTACTCGGGGACAGCTCCTGTGAGTCCAATACCAGTAGCCCCACATGTGCTTGGAGATCTGGAATGGTGGAAGTGATGGGCAGGTAAGCAGGAGACCTCCTGGCCAGGCCTGTGGAAATGTCCTGTCTCCCGTCTTCTCGCACTGCTGAGCTGGGTGAGTCTCGAGAGCTCCATTTCTCTTCCAGACTGGAGCAGACACCAATGCCGAACATGTTTGGAAGTGGGCCGTTGAGGATGGCACTGGAGCAACTGGCAAATGAGGTGTGAGGAGTCTCACAGACTCTGGTCAGCCATGGAAGGGGAAGAAAGGGTGGTGGAGAAGCTGCCTTCGGAGTAATAAAGGGGCCCTACTGATGACCAGTGCTCTGCCCATTCTCCCCTATTTCCAGCTGCTGGCTGAGCCAAAACCCAGCTTGTTCACTGGGGCTGTTGGTGCTCAGGCTGAGAACCTGAGCCCCCAACACCAGCCACTCTGAGGGAGGTGGCTCCCACTCACCCTTGAGGCTACTGCCCTGGGCCCTCGAGGTGGGTCTAAAGCAAGGACAGGCCCAGATCCCAGAACAGTGAGCCTATTATGCTGACCCCTCTGAAACCCCCTGACCTGTTGCTTTCCCTTTCAGTTTCCCTTCCCTACCAATATAGTCTTGAACAACCTGTGGCTATTTCGGCCCCTTGTAAGCAGGTAAAGTTTTATCTTTCTGTTCCTCACATCCCCACCCCAAACCTACCCACTTCCCCATCTCCTCTCTTTGGCTTAACCAGGCCTGACTAACCATCCCTCAGCCACCAGACACTACATCTAACTGGTACACAGGGCATCCCTCCTAGTCTTAAAGATCTCCAAGGTTCAGGAAAAGGGGTATCGTACAACCCTCTCTTTCCAGTGGACAGTGTCTGACCTTAGTCTTTTTGCCTTAGGTTGTTGGAGAGGAATTACATAACCAATCCGATGGTCAGGACCACCACGGCGCTCACTATGTTCAATGCCGGGATCAAGGTAACACCACCTGACTCCTCCCACACACCCCTCCATCCCTTGGCTTTATCTTCTTGGCTTCTCCTTCCTTCTCTGGCTACAGTTTGGATAGTAGGAAGGCTCAATGCTGAACTGTCCTATGTCATCAGATGGGTAAACCTCAGGAGCAAGGGTTCTAACTGACATCTGCAAACTCCATGAAGTTGCTGGCCAAGTTTCATGTATGTTTGTTTCAGAGACCTCCCTCAGGTTCTTTGGGACTGTACCCATTCAAAAATATAACTATTACACTGATGTGAAGAGACATTATTTGGGAGTTAATTTTTGTGACCCATACTCATTTAACAGGGCTTCCCTGGTAGCTCAGACACTAAAGCATCTGCCTGCAGTGCAGAAGACCTGGGTTCAATCCTTGGGTCAGGAATATCCCCTGGAGAAGGAAATGGCAACCCACTCCAGTACTCTTGCCTGGAAAATTCCATGGATTGAGGAGCCTGGTAGGCTACAGTCCATGGGGTCACAAAGAGTCGGACACAACTGAGCGACTTCACTTCACTTCACTTCATACTCATTTAACATGTAATATATTCATCTAGCATTTTGGTCATGTAGGCTAAAGATTCCCAATCTCTTTACCACCTTTTTATTATTCTTCCTCATGGTTTGAAAACTTTATTCACCTCACAAATTTAATGAATGATTAATATCTTTTTCCTGAGTTGAATTAGAGAAACTCACCTACTATTTTAAAAAATCTATAACATTTGTGATGTATACAGCCTTACAATACATACATTGTCATTCTCCCAAATAAGGTAAATTTTGGGTTGCCTTCAAAAATATAAATTCTGTATGAGATTTACTTTTTTGACTTGTGGGATCCTAGTTCCCTGAGCAGGAATTGAACCCTGGCCCTTGAGAGTGAGAGTGCAGACTCCCAACCACTGGACCACCTGGGAACTCTTAAGGTTTACTTTTATAGAAATAAGTCTCAGGTGAACCAATACTTTGATAAAGTTTTTTTCTAAGAACTATTTTTCAGCAAATCGGTCTACTTTCAGTTGGACCAGCCGCTAAGGGGCTTTTCTGTTTGAACCAGCCACACTACCTCACCAGGGCTGAGGCTTTTCTGAAATCTTGAAAGGAGTTAGACCGTTCCAGTTTCTGCCAATGCCACCAGCGCAGCTTCAAGGAGGATCATTCACCCAGTGCAGCCTTGCGGAGCTCTGCTAATGTGCAGCCCAGGTTGGGAATAAGTGAATGATGCCTCAGAATTGATTTCTGCTGTGACTGGCTGGTGTGTTTGGCGTGTCAGCCACACCTAAGCTGTTTTCACCAGCTGCCTAGAGAATTCACCAAAATAATAGAACTGTGTACTATGTCCTTGCATTTGAATGGTGTTTTTATCTGTCCAGAATACTTTCACATCTGTTTTTCCATTTGGTCCTCCTAACAGAGGAGGAGCCAGCTGAGAGACGGAGACACAAAGAGGTTGTCATATCCGAAAATCACACAGCCAGTTTGTATCAGCCCAGTTCTCCTGGCCCTAGCTTGGTGCTTTTCTGTACCATAGCAGTTCAAAGAAAGATGCACAACTGGGGAATCTCCTCTCTCGTGGGCTCTGGGGAGAAATTCCCTCCATAGCTTAACCCTCTTTTCTAATTAATCCTGAGTTTTTTCCTCATCAGACAGAGAACAGATTTCACAGTAGGATATGGAAAATCACTACCACCATCAGTTATAGTGATCATCCCCCGCAGGGCCTTAATGGGGCCTCAGGGGCTCTGGGGTGCCTCTCCTGAGTAAGAACTGACACTGACCCCTGGAGAGCTGTCCTAGGCACCCTGGGAAAGAGCGCCACAGAAGACCACCAGCAGCACTGTGCAGGCCAAAATAGAGGCGTCCTGGCGGTTCCAGAGAAAGCAGTCGCTCTCAGCAGCTCTCTGTGACCCTTCCACAACCAAGAAACATGAAGGTCTGGCCTGAAGCAGAGACAGACCTCTAGCATTGAACATAACCACATGTCAAGGGCCCAGAGAAGACAGTGGCTGGCTAAAAATATTAAGCCTTGAGTTTTTCAGTCAAATCCGCTTCCTCTCCCTCTACTGGTGGCAGTTGGCTTCTCCTGGGCAGGGGCAGGTGTGGGGGACTAGAGGTCAGCTCAGGCCAGGGTTTGTGGTTCTCTCTCCAGGTGAACGTCATCCCCCCTGTGGCCGAGGCCATCATCAACTTCCGAATTCACCCTGCACAGACTGTTCAGGAGGTGCGTACCATGTGTTCCCGAAGACTGGGTCAGCCCCGCTGAAGAGTGTCCATCGGGACTGGGCGGAGCTGGCCGAGGGGCTCATTTGGTCAATGATTTTTCAAAGGCTTCCTATGTGCCGGGTGCTTGGCTGGGATAGGAGGTCTCTGGCTTTAGGGAACGTGGAGTCTAGGAGTGGGAGATGAATGATGATAATTAATGATAAATAGGAAATGATAGTAGTAGCAACACAGATAGTGGGCTTGCTGTGCTCTTGGCACTGTTCTCAGGCATACATATACTATACATATACAGTTAACCCCTGCAGCCGTTCTGTGAAGTGGGGAATGCATTATCCTCATTTGACAGGGAAAATGGAGGCACAGATCTACACAGCAGGTAAGTAACATGCCCAGTATTATACATCCAGGACTCGTTCCAGGGTCTGTGCTTTCAGCCTCACACTATACTAGGATTATGACAATTAGGGATGAACAAATTACCATAGAACCTGAGCCAAAAAAGGGGGCTGATGCTACCTCTAAGAACCAAGAAAGGCTTTTCCAACCACTAGAAAAGGACTTAAAGGACAAAAAGGATTTGCCTAGAAGGACATTCAGGGCACAGGGAAAATGAAATCTAAAGAGTAGGATAATTTAGGGAAAAGGGATGGAAGATGAAAATGGAGTTGTATTGATAGTTTGGGAGTCAAGGCTTTGTGTGCCATGCCAACGAGTTTGGGCTCTAATCTGTGGACAGATGTCAGAGGTCTTCAAACAGGCCTGTGATAGACTCAGATTCTCTTTTAGAGAAACACTGCTAGTGGCCATCCTGAGGAAGCCTTGAAGTAAGAAGAAACAATTAAATTGTTGCAACATCTTAGCCAGTAGGTATGGAGGTCTTAACTGAGGCTATGATCTGGGGTAGAGGAGGTGCCCGCCGAGGAGTAAGAGGCGGGCTTGTCAGGACGCAGTGTGTGATGGTAGCTGGTCAGGTGCTGGTGCCTGTAGCCAAGAATGGGAATTCAAGAGGAAAGCAAGTTCTCAGAGAAATATAATGGTTTAGAAATTTGAGTGGCTTCTAATATATTAATAGACAGTTATAAATACCTTAGATCCAAAGAGATAATAGAGGCTGGAGTATTATTAATTGAAACCTTAGAGCCAATAAAATCCCGTGGGAAGGGTGTGTAACCCCTTGGAGAGAAGGATTGCAGACAGACTTGTGATGTTCTGCTATGAATGTCAATTTAAAAGTTAGAAAAATGAACGTGCAATTGCAAACCGTGAGTGCTATGAGGAAAGGGGGCTGCTGCTACTGAAGAATTTAAGAAGGAATGAGAATCTGTCCACAGGTCAGGTAAGACTTCCCTACGTGATATCTGAGCTGAAAGCTAAAGGGTGAGAAGAAATACACAGAATGTTTGACATCTCTAGGAAAGACCAGCTTTTTTAAACATCAGGTTGAGCTAAAAGGAATTCAGAAGGTAAATCTGATCCTTCTGAAAATTATCAAAAAACCCCACCTGACAACTATGAGATGAGTATTATATCCAGGATTAAGCAAGGTAAGGGGCGGGTGGTGTTTCCTGATGATCTTCCTGGCGGGTCATCAAGGGTCCGCCTCACTTCGATTTCTGTGGTCCTTTCTCCCGGGGGTCTTCCCCATGGAGGATGCTGTGTGTCCTCGCACAGGCTGGGGGGCATGCCCGCATTGCAGGGGCTAGGGGGCAGCCTGCCCAGAGTCACCCAGCATTGGCAGGGAACTGGGACAGTGTAAGCCCTGGGCTCTGCTGCTTTTCATCCAGTGCCAGCCTTTGTCCTCTCCCTGGGGGCTCATGGGGCCAGGAAATCACTGAATTCCCCTCACTGAGCTTCTTTCCACCAGTTTTTTTCCAGCCTCATTCCAACTCCATGCCCTTTCCAAGGGCTGTTTTCCACCAGCTGGGGCTTTCATCTCCCCAGGTTCTGGCATGCTGCCCTCCTCTCCAGTCCCCTGCCGCAGTGGCCTTCCTTCCCTGCTGATCTGATGAGATCTCTGGGCTCCCTAGGCCCACCCTGCTCCCCTGCCCCTGTGGGGAATGGAAAGCCCCCATCACCCCAGGAGCACACAGTACCTTTTTGTCCTGGTCACGCCTGTTTCTCATGCCCTGATTCTGAATGGCTCCCAGAGCCCTCTTCGTCCACCTTTACCTGGTCTCACCCATAAGTTTTTACAGGAAGGATCTGAATGAACTTTGTGGCCCCATCTGTGAGGAACAAGAGCCTTCAGAAACCTCACAGACTGCCACGTGGGAAGGAAGGCTTGTCCTGTGTGGCCCTTGAAGGGGAGAGATAAGGCCGCTGGGAAATGTTTCTGGGAGCTCCCACTTAAAGCAGAGTTTTGGAGTATGGCACCTCGCATGATAGTGAGCTTCTCAGAGCCTGGGTGTCCGCCTATCTAGAGTGTTTTACAGAAAATGCCTGTCTTCCTTCATTTATTCACTCACTAAGTGTTTATTCAGTGGTTACTGTGGGCTAGACATTCTTCCAAGCACTTGGGAAAGTGGTGAACAGGCCAAGATTCCCATTCTAAAGATGTTTACATGCTAGTGGGTGAACAAGTGGAAGAAGTAGGCACCACAGAGAAAATCATAGGACAGTGTCACGAAATGGTGGTGAAGTGGAGTTGGGACAGTAAGCAGCTTTGTATCTGTGGTCTGTCCTTTCACAGGGGCTTCCCCTATGGCTCAGCAGGTTAAGAATCTGCTTGCAATGCAGGAGTCACAGGAGAGGCAGGTTCAATCCCTGGGTTGGGAAGATCCCCTGGAGGAGGAAAATGACAACCCACTCCAGTGTTCTTGCCTCAAAAATTCCATGGACAGAGGAGCCTGGCAGGCTACAGTCCGTGGGGTGGCAAAGAGTCCTACATGACTGTATGACTAAGCACACACCATCCTCTCTCATGAGGCATTTACACTGAAACCCAAAAAGGAGCAAAGACCTGGGAACAGCATTCAGGCAGCAAGAGCACAGGCCTCTATTCTCAACAGAGGTGAAATCCTGCTGATGGCTCTAGTACTATTGATACATTTCCCTGTGGACTCTACAGAATATTTTAAAAGTAAATAAAAGAGGTATGAGTAGGTTAGATGCTACAGGAACCCATACCTCGGTTCATTATTAAGAAGATGCTCATCACAGCGTTGTTCAAAGATGAAATGGATTAAAACACATGACGGTGAGCTTTCTGCCACTGGAAATATTGAAGCACAAGCCAGTGACAGCCTGTCGTGGTTGTTTTGATGACCAGCCTCACAGTAGGATGGAAGCTGGTCTTGCTAACTCTTAAGTACCCATTGTCCTTGCCCTCGAACTTATTCACTCAAGAAGAAAATACAGCTTTGCCTAAAATAGAAAACAACATAATATGGGAATACAGACTGTAGGAGCTCAGAGAAATGAGGAATCACTGTGCTCTGCCTTTGAGGTCCCCGTTACCATTGATGAATCCCTCCTCTTAGTCCCATCCTTGTGCCTCTGATTATGGCCCAGAGTGGTCCCTCCCTTCTAAACAGGCAAATAACAGCTAACATACATTGAGTGCCAGGAACCAGCCTAAGCATATTACATGCATCCAGTCATGGTAACAACCACTTTACCAGGCAGATGCTACTATTATCCTTCTGTTAACAGATGAGCAAGCTGAGACGCAAAGGCTAAGGAGCTCACTGAGTGTCACACAGTTGTGAGTGGCTCCGCAAAGCACAGAGCTGAGTTTTTGTGCCTGCTCAGTCTCTTGCCTCTTCTCCATCATTCTCATATCCTTCCTTCAAATTCTGGCTCAAAATTCATACCACTAAGAAATCCATCTTAAATGAATACTGCCCTCTTTCTGGCTCTGCTGCTGCTGCTGCTGCTAAGTCACTTCAGTCGTGTCCGACTCTGTGCAACCCCATAGACGGCAGCCCACCAGGCTCCCCTGTCCCTGGGATTCCAAGGCAAGAACACTGGAGTGGGTTGCCATTTCCTTCTCCAATGCATGAAAGTGAAAAGTGAAAGTGAAGTCGCTCAGTCGTGTCCGACTCTTAGCGACCCCATGGACTGCAGCCCACCAGGCTCCTCCGTCCATGGGATTTTCCAGGCAAGAGTACTGGAGTGGGGTGCCGTTGCCTTCTCCACTTTCTGGCTCTACTCGATGCCATTTCAACCTGTAGGTACTTTAGAAAAAGTAAAACAGCATCCTTGTGAAATCAGATACCCAGCCCAGCAATACTACCTCCATAAACCTTGGGCAAATTCCTTAATGAGACAACTCCTGTTGTTTTGTTTATTATTATTNTTTCTGGCTCTACTCGATGCCATTTCAACCTGTAGGTACTTTAGAAAAAGTAAAACAGCATCCTTGTGAAATCAGATACCCAGCCCAGCAATACTACCTCCATAAACCTTGGGCAAATTCCTTAATGAGACAACTCCTGTTGTTTTGTTTATTATTATTGTTTCACATCTTTTAAAATGTGTATATGCAACATTCATTGCATACCTTTTATATTCTTGGTACTAGACATAAAGAAACGAAGCCTTTGAGTCCAGACCTAGCCTAGCAGCTGGTGGGAAACCTGGGCTCTGTAGTGCTCATTGCAGGTATGTGTGCTCAATCATGTCCCACTCTTTGAGACTCCATGGACTGTAGCCTGCCAGGCTCCTCTGTCCATGGGATTCTCCAGGTGAGAATACTGGAGTGGGTTGNTTTGAGTCCAGACCTAGCCTAGCAGCTGGTGGGAAACCTGGGCTCTGTAGTGCTCATTGCAGGTATGTGTGCTCAATCATGTCCCACTCTTTGAGACTCCATGGACTGTAGCCTGCCAGGCTCCTCTGTCCATGGGATTCTCCAGGTGAGAATACTGGAGTGGGTTGCCATTTTCTTCTCCAGAGCGGCTTCCCCACCCAGGAATCGAACGCGTGTCTCCTGCATCGCCAGGCAGACTGTTTACCACTAAGCCACTTGCTAATTGAGGTCCGATCTGTGTGCCTTCTTCAGTTTCTGGAGGCAGGAATCTTTAAGTGGTGTGGGGCAGGGCACAGCAGACACTTCTGGGGATGACTTTAGGAGCCTTCCAGAGGGTCAAGAACATATCCAGACTATATATTAATTCTTATATCAGAGTATTTGAGACATCTGTACTGGAGTGAAAATAAGCTCTGACAAGTGAGTTGCCCCTCCCTTCAGCCCAACAGCACAGAATTTGCTTTGCCTCAAATGATGGTTTCTAAGTCAGAAGAAGGAACTCTCATTTCCTTTCCAGACCTCACACTGACCTAAAAGAGGTCCTCTGGAGATAATGCCCCCCAATTATGAGACAGACACTCCCCTTTCTAGGGCAGAGACCATCCTAAAGCAAGTGTTTATCAGATAGCTTGAGACTGGTACTGGAGCTTTCCCTAGGTGGCTGGGTGGGTTAGTGGGGCTAGACTGTCAGCATCCTGATCCATTCCCACACAGCTTCATGTGATCTGATCCTCAGGGTCTGGTCTACATCCTGCCTGGGACCAGGACTTTTGCTGAGTTCAGCTTTAGTTACTTCAGACTGAAATTTCTAGAAGCTTCCTCATGTTCCTTCCTGAGGAAAGGAGGCTCAGAGAGAAAACTTGAATACTAGCCCCCCAACTTCTGACTTTTTGTCTGTTGAGCTCATCTTCCTGGCCCCAGTGCAGATGGTTACAAACAGGAAGCAGGGATGCCCAGAGAAGGAAGAAAGTGTATGACCTGTCACCATCTGTCTGAGACTCTCCCAGGCTTAAGTGAGGTCATCATATCTACCCCCCTGCCTCGAGATGGTTGAGATTTCCACTGTGCTGTCTCCTACATTTTCACCTAGCCCATGGTTCTCAGCCTAAGGGAAATTACCCAATATCCTGATTTTCCAGTTCCTGACCTGCCTCATGGCTATCAGGCAAGCCTCCCAAGCGTCTAACCTAAATCTACCATGCTGTAGATTTCCAGGAAGAACAGCCATTCTATCTCCTACAACCAGTAGGCTGAAATTGAAGTCTCAGAGCTACAGTGAGTCTCCTCTGTAAAGGCTCTGCCTTGCTGAAGAGAAATCAGGACCGTATAGATTCATACAGTTATTGAATAGCAGATCAATAAGAAATCAGACTTTCTTTGTTTCCTCTCTCAAGGTCCTAAAACTAGCCAAGGATATTGTGGCTGATGACCGGGTCCAGTTCCACGTGTTGGATGCCTTTGACCCTCTGCCCATCAGCCCCTCTGATGATCAGGCCTTGGGTTACCAGCTGCTCCGCCAGACCATACAATCTGTCTTCCCGGAAGTCAACATTGTTGCCCCAGGTAATGACTTCATCAACTGTGGCTTAGGGAGTTTTAGGTGGGGGTGGTGGTGGAGGGGTGTGCTGGAACTGTATCCTATCTGATATCCACTGCCCCACCCCCATGCCAGCTGTTCAGCCTGGAAACAGCTGGCTGCTTCCTCTCCTGATGGGACTGGAACTGTATTTTCCCCTCCAAGTGGAAGTGAGAAAGCAAACAGGAAAGGATCAGAAACAATAAATTAGGTCAGCCAAGCCTGGGTCCTTGCTTAACCTAGGCCAGCCACTCTGGCCTAGAGGAGAGGATCAGCTCAGATTCCCCTTCCTCTGGAGGAGCCACAGAGGGGGTTGGGTTCTATCCATGTAGTCTGGTTCTGATCCATTCTAGAATAACAGTTGAGCAACAGAGCTCAGAATTTGCAGCCCAGGAACTTCTCCTGGCTGTACCATTGGAATTAACCCCCTTTCACCTCTCCCAGAAGCAGTGCCTCTGTGCCCCTTCCCCGGTCTTCCAGCATGCCTTCCAAATCTATACTGTACAGATAGTGGTTCTCAAATTTAAGAGGACAAGAGGATCACCTAGGGAACTTATTAAAATGCAGATTAGCTGGACCCACTCCCAAAGATTCAGGTATATTAACTCTGGAGAGGACCCTGGAATCTGCCTTTTTAACAAATGTCCCAGGGGATTCTGACACCAGCTGATGGCTGACCACAGTTTGAGACTCCCTGGTCTGTGATGTGAGGAAAAGATGCTCTAATGTGAAGACTTGTGTTCACTTTGCTTTTATATACCTTCAATCATGGAGTTTCTCATTTTTCTAAGCTGATTCTTAGAACCTATTAGGCATGGACCTTAAAGATATTATAGTAAAATTCTACAACCATAAATTCCTCGAGTATTGGGGGTGGGGGGAAAAAGCACTCCTAGTTTTTAATCAACTTAAATCTAACTCATTTCTCAAAAATTCAACCTCAGGCATTATTGAAGCCTCCAAGCAACCCCACCACCCCCACCTTGAATCAGACCTCAGGGTCTTATGCAATAGCATAGCATCAGGATCCCTTAGTCTGTGGACATCAGTCCTTGTGTTTGCCTCTTGAGACATCCATTATCCTGCCCACAAGGTCACTTCAGGTTGCAGATTTCCTCTGATTCCTTGACCTGTCCTGCAGGGGTAAGAGCTCCGGATCCAAGATCTCCCCTGAACATCCCCTCTGAGATTTCCTGCCTCCTTGGTCCTGCCACAGAGCAGGACCTGGGCCCCTGCCATCGAGGAACCCTGGCTTTCAGGCTCCCAGGTTCTCCTCTCTTGGCCTCAGAGGCTCTCTACCTTTTCCTCTCCCTGTGGGGCACTGCAATAATCTCTTCAACACAGTTAGGCTTGTGCAGAATAGAGATAGGCAGACATCAACAGCAGAAATCTCCAAAGCTAGGAATTGTGAAGGGACCCATTTGAAACCAGGAGTGGAAAGTAGAACAACGGACCTAGAGGTTTTCATACTAAGTGAAGCAAATCAGACAGAGAACAGCATTGTTCTCTGTCATCTGGTGTCACTCGTGTGAAATCTAGGACAATGGTACAAATGAACTTCCTTGCAGAACAGAAATAGACTCAAAGACATGGAACACAAACCTGTGGCTATCAAGTGGGAAAAGTGTTGCGGAGGATAAATGAGGAGTTTGGGAACAACAGATATACGCTATTACATGTTAAGCAGATAAACAGTGGGGACCTGCTGTATAGCACAGGGAACTACATTCAATATCTTGTATAACCGATGATGGAAGAGAATCAGGAAAAGAACAGCTGTATCTGAACGTGGATGGCTGGGTCACTTTGCTGTCCACCTGAAGCTAGCACAACACTGTAAATCAGCTTTACTTCAGTTTTAAAAAGGATACTCAAACAAAGCGTGCATGCGATACGTCATCCCAAGGTTGCTATAAAGCAAGAGCCAATGGTATTTTTGACATTTTTCTGTCACTTTTAAATTATTAAAAATACCTATCCAACTACATGAACACGGAGCTGTGACCCTGTCATGAACTCAAAAAACACATCTGTACTTGTGGGATCTTTATGCATAAGCTAAATAGCTTCATGATAAATCTGTTCTGCCTGAAAGTACTTAAAAATGGGATACATTTCTAGAACAAAAGCACTAACTCAATCAAAATAAAACACAAATTACCATCTCAAATTCGTCCCACCACACTTTAACTGATAAGCTAGGGAGTCTTTTTTCAAAGAACATTCATAATGGGGAGGAGTCCCAGCCCTAGCTGGGGAGGGGGACAACTTACTACCTTCAGAAAATGGGACACTAGAGAGTATCCTGGGACTGACCAGACCTGAAGTTTGACTCTGGGAAGATAGAGTCCTCCTTCAGAAGACAGGAATAACCAGAAAGTATGTGCTGCTTTTATTCTTGCCTGGAGAACCCCCGTGGAGAGAGGAGCCCGGTGGGCTACAGTCCATGGGTCACAAAGAGTCGGACACAACTGAGCAACTAAGCACAGCACAGTGTTTTCTACTTTAGGAGGATTGCCATCTATAGCAGTCAGACTCCCCGAGAGAGTGTTTGTTTCTGACCTGAGTGATACATAAGAAAGCTTGGGCAATAAAGAGATGGTGCTTAGGTTTCTGGATATCTAGATTTCTACTCATAGAATAACCTGGCCATGGGTATGAAATGAAGCCGTTGGCCTCCATGGTCATCGTGGAGAGAGGGCACTTAGCCTTGGACCGTATAAGGGATGTCTCTCTAATGCCCTTGGGAAGTGATTCCGTGTTCCTGGCTAAAATGGTATCCTAGAAAGGTTTTGAAAATGGGTAGGCTGAAGGACAAAAATCCTTGGCTGCAGTCTCCTAAGGAAGATGCAGACATCTTCTGTGGTGACACCAGGGCCCCAATTTTCCAGGTAGCCTGTGTGCCACCCCTTCCTTCACTTGGCTACTTACATAAAGCTCCATTTCTCTGGATTCTTCCTTTCTAGGTACTTGTATTGGCAACACAGACAGCAGACACTATCTAAATCTTACCAATGGCATCTACCGGTTCAACCCCATCTACCTACAGCCTCAGAGCTTCAGCAGGTGAGTGAGTAGAACAGGTTTGGACAGCTTGGTGGAGAGAGGAGATACATCTGACCTGTCCCTTTCCCACTCATTCTCCTGACAGTCCACAGACCGGGGGAAACCTGGAATTTGTACAAACTAAAAGATACTGCAGAGCCCAACTGGCCAGCTTTTCTCAGTGCCAGAGTCTTGCCACTCCCCAGAATTTGGTGGAATCAGTGACTGTTTTTCAGGGATGGAGATAATCAGCTGACTGGAAAGAACCTGGTAGAATTAGGACCCTTGAGTCTCTTCCTTTGAGAGAACCCCTCCCCTCTGGATCTCGTTTGCCCCAAAAGTGGGTATTCCAGAATCCTCAACTTCCACTTAGTGAACTGCAGACACATTTGAGGTCAAAGATGAACTCATGCTTTGAATTCTCAAAACATACTTTGGGAATCTAAAACATATTCACCAGTTTCAACTACTGGGTGTGAACTGCTACTTTGTGGGTTCTTCAGCAAATTTTTAGTCCTGGGATAGAGGGGCATGATTTCCATTTACCTCTCTGCCCCTTACCATACCCAGCTCTGATTTCCTCATCATAAGTCAAGTTGTTTGAGTATATATTTGAATTTGAACTTAAGAACAGATTTCATGGGAAGGGGGTTCATTGGTTTTTTTAAGGAGTATAGGTTATCTCCATTCATCTTTGAGGTTACACGTGTACTTCGGTTGTATTGTTGTGTGGAGGCAGGCTGTGGGCATCAGATCTGGTAGTGAAATTGGAGATGAAGCAGAGAACCCCATAGGTAGCCTGGGTTCCTATCCACTTGTGCGCCTAATAATGTGGGGAGGGGTGGCTGGCATAGGGATAAGTCTAGCTGGGACTCCAGCCTTAGAGAGAGAATTAAAAGATAACTTCCCCTCAGAGGAGAAATTATTAAATAGATTCCAGAGCAGGAGATGATTTGCACTCCCCAGGACTATCATCTGCTCCCACTGTACTTTGCTATGGACGTAGATCCTGGAGAGGTGATCAACCTATCATATGAAATCTCACTTCTAAATGGCTGCGCCCACCTTGCCCACTTCCTACGCCTGGAGGGTCTCAGGCCAGTGGCTTTATGGGTAGGGTGCTCTGCAATAACATTTGCACTAAAGCAATGGCCTCTCCCCCCAAAACTTCTCTCCCTCAGCATCCATGGAATCAACGAGAGAATCTCGGTGGAAGCCTATGAGACCCAGGTGAAATTCATCTTCGAGTTTATCCAGAATGGTGACACAGACGTGGAGCCAGTTCCTCACCTGCACGAACTATGAGGTTAGGGACCAGCGGGGTTAGGGATGCCTGATGCTGGACCAGGACTAACCCAAGGGGGAAAGCCAGTGTTGATGTCAAAAATCATGTTATAATGACCTCACCCACCTGCCTTGGTCACTCCTAAACTCAGTGAAAAACAGGGCCGGGAAGAAGGGGAGGACCAGCAGGAAGCTGGCTTCTCCCTCCCTCCAGACAGCTCCTCAATTCACCATCCGTTATTGCCTTCTTTTCCCTCTCTTTCAATAGGAGGTATCTGGCTTGTCTGCCTTGCACTGGTGATGTCACTGCTCCTTGTTAAGGCCTAACTGAGCAAACACAGATTTGAAAAATATCAACCAGATTTTACCTTTTAAAAGTTTAATTTAAGGCACGCTCGTTGGGCTGCCTTTTCCTCGGCTTATAAATTTGTTCTTGCTGTAACTTCCTTTCCTTTTTTTCCCCCTCTCTTCTTGGATTGTTTATCTGGCCCTTCATCTCTCCCCTCCTCCCCCTGCCTCTCACCTCTTCCCCTCCCATTTATTCTACACCTGGAGCAGGACTTAAACTGTGTCACTACCATAATTACCGCAATAGCTGGTCAAATAAAGTAGTCTGTGCAGCACCGTCTGGTCACTGGGGGTAAACTGAGGCCAGGGGCTTTGGGGGAACCCCAGACCTCCTGGTTCTGGAGGTTGGAGCCTGGAGAAGACAACCTTCGTCCTTGGGCTCCTCCCAAGGGCTCCCTGGGTTTCGCTCCCTCCCCTGCCCAGTCCTGCCACCTGCTGCTGCTGCCCCACCCCAGGAGGCACTAATCTGCGGAAACATTTCCCTGGCACATCCTGCGGGCTGAGCTCCCAAGAGAAAGGCAGCCTCTCTTTGGAGCCCAGGAGCAGCAGGGCCCTGGCCCTGCCATCGTGTCCCGGCTCAGACTTATCGAGGGAAAGTGGAGGGCAAGTGGNCCCCACCCCAGGAGGCACTAATCTGCGGAAACATTTCCCTGGCACATCCTGCGGGCTGAGCTCCCAAGAGAAAGGCAGCCTCTCTTTGGAGCCCAGGAGCAGCAGGGCCCTGGCCCTGCCATCGTGTCCCGGCTCAGACTTATCGAGGGAAAGTGGAGGGCAAGTGGGGAGGGGACTGCCTACAGAGGCTCTGCTCCACCAGTGGGGCAAGGGCCAGCTGCCCTCCCGTAGGAGACGGCAAAGCTCCAGTCTGTTTTCTGTGGGGTCCAATCCGGAGCATACTGGAATCTGCTCAGTAGCTCTCAGGTGGGGGGCGTTGAAGTGCAGCCTTTCTTGGCTCAAGGCTGGGAGCTATGCTTTGTGAATCACAAGGGAGTCAAGGTCATGGAGGGAGACACAGAGCTGGGACTTGAGACGACACTCCCTCTTTTTCTCCTGTCCAGACAGGACCTTCCTCGCCTTCCTGGGGTTTAACAGCAGTGGGACAGTGGCTTCTTTTCCCTCCTCACAATCCCCTGCCCCTTCCCACCCGCCTGGGTGTGTGAGCACCTCCTCGGGAGCTGGAGCCTAATGGAAAGTGTTCAACACGGACAGCAGGCATTCTTTCAGGCTCTCTGCTACTCCCCCTAAGATTCACATTCCTTCCCTCGCCCTCCCTTTTTTTGGCCAATTCTATATTTAATTCAGCCTTTGTTAGAGGGTGAGCTGAAGAATAAAAAGTATTCTTCACATCTGTACAGAGCTGTGCAAAGTCCTTTCACACACCAGTCTCACTCAATTTGTGCTCTGTCGTGTCCGAGTCTTCAGGACCCCAGGGACTATAGCACACCAGGCTCCTCGGTCCGTGGGATTGCCCAGGCAAGAACTGATTGCTGTTTCCTCCTCCAGGGGATCTTCCTGACTCAGGAATCAAACCCAAGTCTCCTGCGGCTCCTGTGTTGNCCAGTCTCACTCAATTTGTGCTCTGTCGTGTCCGAGTCTTCAGGACCCCAGGGACTATAGCACACCAGGCTCCTCGGTCCGTGGGATTGCCCAGGCAAGAACTGATTGCTGTTTCCTCCTCCAGGGGATCTTCCTGACTCAGGAATCAAACCCAAGTCTCCTGCGGCTCCTGCGTTGGCAGCTGGGTTCTTTGCCACTGGGCCACCTGGGCAGCCCCACTTATCTCACTGGAGCCCGGTGAGAGCTGCGTGAAGAGGCACCATTCTTCCTACAGAGGAGAAATTGTTTCTCAGAGAGATTACATGTCTGGCTGGAGGCAGATTCAAATGCATGTCTCCTGGCCCCAAGCTCGTTACTCCATGATCCAATGTGACAGATGAAGTCTACTTTAACAAGATTAAATATTATTTAATACTGACAACAACTCCAAAGGTGTTATTGCCCCTGTTTCTAACAAAGGAGGCAACTGAGGCTCAGAGGTTAACTAATTTGTCATGCAGGTGTTAGGGGCAGAGTCTATCTGAATCCAAAGCTTGTGTGCAGAGGAGTCATTTGCCCAAGAAGACACAGTTCTGAAGGGGCAGGCTCAGAATTCAAATGCAGCTCAAAACCCCCCAAATCCAGTGCTTTTTTAATCATCCTACACTCCCTGCCCCCAAGAACCTCTGGTGTGTGGCTCATTCATTCTGATTCAGGGAGATCTCAAGGACAAAGGTGATTCTACTATTGAATTTGGTTCTGAGCTCGAATTCTCTGTTCCCCTGGCTGACCTTTTGCTATTCACACTTGTCCCACTGTCTGCCAACATTCCTTACCACCCCCACCCTCAGCTTCTGTGTTCAGCTCTTCTCCCTTCTTGAGTTTGGAGACAGCCAGGCCTCTAATGATCTGTGGGATAACTGGGGAAAAAGCGAGCAGGGGTCCCTGTCCCTATCTGGTCTCCCTTCTCTCTTCTAGCTTCAGAACAATAGTCTTCCGAGCCCCCGGGGAGGGAAGTTCTCCAGAGGGAACTGCTCCAAATCCTAGCTCTGAGAACACAGACATTCCAGCCCTCTGGCCCCTGAAGTTTTCTGAAAAGAACAGTTGAACATGCTGGCCAGAACAACATAACATGATGCTGGGCAGGATGGGACAACGAACCTGGGACTTTCCTCCACCCTTACTCCACCCATGTATCACTCCCCAAATCCATCTGAAAGAGATCGAGCAGATAATCACAAGTACACTGCACACTCCCATCAACGATATGGCTCAAGTATCTTATTCATACCTCACTCCCGAAGGTTGGAAGGAAGACACAGTATTCATAGGCAAAGAGAGTGGGGGAAAGGAGTAAATTTGGGCTGAAGACCCTTGATTTTATTTATTTTTTTTTTATTGAAGGATAATTGCTTTACAGAATTTTGTTGTTTTCTGTCAAACAACATGAATCAGACATAGGTACACATATATCCCCTCCCTTTCGAAAGTCCCTCCCATCTCCTACCCTATCCCACCCCTGTAGATTGATACAGGGCCCCTGTTTGAGTTTCCTGAGCCATACAGCAAATTCCCATTGGCTATCTATTTTACATATGGTATTGTAAGTTTCCATGTTACTCTCTCCATACGTCTCACTCTCTCCTCTCCTCTCCCCATGTCCATAAGTCTATTCTCTGTGTCTCTTTCTCCATTTCTGCCCTGCAGGTAAATTCTTCAGTACCATTTTTCTAGATTCTGTACATATGCATTAGAATACGATATTTATCTTTCTCTTTCTGACTCACTTCATTCTGTATAATAGGTTCTAGGTTCATCCACCTCATCAGAGCTGACTCAAATGCATTCCTTTTTATGGCTGAGTAATACTCCATTGTGTATATGTACCACAACTTCTTTATCCGTTCATGTCATGGACATCTAGGTTGCTTCCATGTTCTAGCTATTGTAAATAGTGCTGCAGTGAACAGTGGGATACCTGTGTCTTTTTCAATTTTGGTTTCTTCAGGGTATATGCCTAGGAGTGGGATTGCTGGGTGATATGGTGGTTTTATTCCTAATTTTTTAAGGAATCTCCATACCGTCTTCCATAGTGACTGTATCAATTTACATCCCCACCAACAGTGCAAGAGCATTCCCTTTTCTCCACACCCTCTCCAGCATTTA